>JAFFST010047198.1:36462-48338 GCA_022414735.1 Noturus placidus | reverse complement strand
GAGGAAACCGGAGTACCCGGAGGAAACCCAGACACATTTACATTACATTTACATTTATTCACTTAGCAGACGCTTTTATCCAAAGCGACTTACAAATGAGAGATACAAGCAAAGTGATATCAAGTGATACATACACACACACTCATACACTACGGACACTTTAGACACGCCCATCAGCCTACCATGCATGTCTTTGGACTGGGGGAGGAAACCGGAGTACCCGGAGGAAGCCCCCGACACACGGGGAGAACATGCAAACTCCCCACACACATGGCCCTGGCGGCACTCGAACCCCGGACCCTGGAGGTGTGAGGCGGACGTGCTAACTAATGTGGTGATATAATAATAAGAATTCAAATGCACAATAATTTTAAATTGTCATTCTGTGCATTTAACTCTGAACATAGCATTTTATAATGAACCATTAGTCATGGTTTATTATTGCTAAGGATTACTGTTTGTTTAAAGTTTAAGTAAAGTCTTAAATAATGTGAGTTAACAGAGTGTTTATTTAAAGGATTAGCTATTAACATCACTTCAAGTGTTCATGGATGAAGGTGAGAAAGGGGTGGTGGTGTTTTGACAGTGAATTTAATATGAGCTAATGAATTTTATTTCAGGCGCCTTACACCTAATGCAGAGTCTTTAGTCTGCTAGCACCTTGGCGATGCCTTCTGATATAACTCTGGGTCTGAGTTTGTGAAATGTATGGCGGCCTGACAAAATGCATAAGGTGTCAGTGTGGCTGAAATCTGGAAAACAGACAAAAATAATCCGAAAATCAGATTCTGATAAATGTTCTAGCCAATAGTTCTTTACAGAACTGAGTGAATTAATCACAGATTATTTCCAATCAATATTAGAGTGATTAGAGATCAGTGGAGTAAAGAGACCATGATTAGCATCATGTTTTTATATACTCAAGTGATTTTTTATTTCAGGTGACGAGACAGAAATGCAGACGATGTGGATGATTTGAGAATGCATTTCTTATTGTGAACTTATCCATCCATCCATCCATCCATCCATCCATCCATCCATCCATCTTCTATACTGCTTATCCTTTTTAGGGTCATGGGGAACCTGGAGATTATCCCAGGAGGCATCGGGCACAAGGTGGGGTACACCCTGGACAGGGTGCCAGTCAATCGCAGGGCACAATCACACACACACTCACACACCCATTCATACACTATGGAAACTTTAGACACGCCCATCAGCATAACATGCATGTCTTTGGACTAGGAGAGGAAACCGGAGTACCCGGAGGAAACCCCCGACACACGGGGAGAACATGCAAACTCCGCACACACATGGCCCTGGCGAGACTCGAACCCCCGACTATTGTAAACTTATAATTCTTATCCTTATTTTTGGCAGAAATATTGTTTTTCCACACGTGGTAAATATAAATGTATGGGCTAGCACAGTGGCTTAGTGATTCGCACACTTGACTCACACCCCGAGGGCTGGTGGTTCGATTCCTAACTTGTCTGTAGTGTGGTACTTTAAATTTTGGGTGGTAGCTAATGCTAAAATGCTAGGTTAAACTGCTAAAACTTTACTTCTCTCTGAGATACATGCAAACAAGAAACATATTTCAGTTGATGAAAGTCTGTCCTTTTCATAACTATATCGTTATAGTTAGAAAGTAAAGTGTTTTCTCAGGGTTACTGTAAATAAGTTCACTCCCAACATATGGCTTCAGCCAAAATATTCAACATTAGAGCCTCTCCCGCTAGAATGCATTTTTGCCGCAGAGTTATAAACCACTATATAGTATGTGTATTATATAAGAAGTGTAAGGTTGTGTTTTTATCTTAGTGTGTATGCTGCTTATTTTTCAGTAATTGATTTCAACCTAAGCAGTAAGAACAGCTTTGTATGTTATGGCCAGACCATATTTCAAACCCATTATTAGTCTATCCATCAAGGGCTTGAAGTCTATTATTCCTGAATCTTCATTTCCTTTTATGCATTTTAGCTCTGATGAAAGGCACTTTACTAGTCAGAAAGAGGCTCTGCTACCCTGTGCCCTTGATTAGCCTGCCATTCTAACCTGCTGGTTACCAAGGCAATGGAACAGACATCCTTCCATTCCCAGACCCAATCCTTCCATTCCAATGGTAATTAAATGTCATTTTAAGCCAACCGGCCTAAATAATAATAATATTATTATTATTATTATTATTATTATTATTGTGATTTACAAAATAAGATCACTTGGCTCTCTTTGGGAGCTGTCTCTTATTTAAATTGTGCTGTGAGTGTGAAACAGAAAATCAGTTATGGCTATGATAAAGAGCAGAAAAGATTGGCCAGTCATGTCATCTAACTTCTGATGGTAATATGGATAAAACATACTTTCAGCAAAATTGTAAAAAAAAAAAAAAAAAAAAAAAAAAAAAAAAAATCTTCGACATATTAAAGGAGGAAAGAAAGAGAAAACAACATAACATTCATTAATAAGATCTTAGGCCTCTATAAGCCACCACAGCAGTTTGAATGCACCTTGGCACAGGCTCTGCAAGTCTCTAGAAGTATTCTGGAGGGATGAATACTTCCCCTCTACACTGTAAAAATGTATGAGTTCATCTAACTCGAAACATCTGAGGAAACTAATTACTTCAAAAATGTTCAGTTGATAAATCAATTTCTATAAGCCAAATACACTTAAATATAACAAGTTAAATTTCTGTTACATCTAAGCGTATTTGGCTTAAAGAAGTTGATTTCTTCTACTGGCTTTAATCGCACTAGGTAGGGTCGCCGGTGCGGGTGACTTTTCTCCAGGGCATTCCATCGCACGCATCCTCCCCCGTCTCTTGGTCATGCTGCGCGTCGCCCACGGGGATCGCCCCGGCATGGTCCGAATCCGAGTCCCCCGCATCCATTTTAGTTTGGCAACAGTTTTTTTTTTTTTTTTTTATGCCGGATGCCCTTCCTGCCACAACATAAAGAAATTGATTTATCAACTTAAAAATTTTGAGGTAATTAGTTTCCTCAAAAGTTTTCAGTTAAATAAACAATCCGGTTTTACACTGTAGATATTCCCTCAATTGATGTTTTGGTGATGGTGGTAGAAAGTACTGTCTAACACATTGCTCCAAAATCTCCCATAGGTGTATAATTGGTATAACATATGAGTTACATCATTTTCATGCTTATCAAACCAGCCCTGGTGCCCTGTAGATGGGTGTGGGGTCATCCGTGCATAGGCCACACACATCAGGATAGAAATGTTTAATTATAGAATAAGTTGATCAGTCAGAAAGAAGAGCTTTCTATTGATTTGTAGTGATGCGTCTATCTTACTCCTACTCCGGGTAGGGAATGAAAACATAACCCAAGTGAAGACCCTCGGGGTCTTGTTCACGGGTCAGGAGACATTGGAGCGGGAGATTGGCCGGAGAATCGGAGCAGCGGGAGCGGTATGGCAATCGCTTTACCGCACCGTTGTGACAGAATGAGAGCTGAGCCGGAAGGCAAAACTCTCGATCTACCGGGCAATTTTCATTCCTACCCTCACCTATTTTTATGAAGGCTGGGTAGTGACCCAAAGAACTAGATTGCGGGTACAAGCAGCCGACATTGGTTTTCTTAGGGGGGTGGCTGGCCTCTCCCTTAGCGATAGGGTGAGCAGCTCGGCTATCCAAGAGGAACTCAGAGTAGAGGCGCTGCTCCTTTGCATTGAAAGGAGCCAATTGAGGTGGTTCGGGCACCTGGTAAGAATGCCTCCTGGGCGCCTCCCTAGGGAGGTGTTCCAGGCACATCCAGCTAGGAGGAGACCTCGGTGAAGACTGAGGACTAGTTGGAAAGACTATATTTCCACACTGGCCTGGGAACGCCTCGGGATCCCCCCATCAGAGCTGGTTAATGTGACTTGGGAAAAGGAAGTTTGGGGTCCCTTGCTGGAGCTGCTACCGCCGCAACCCGACTATGGATAAGTGATTGAGGATGGATGGATGAATGGATGGCATCTCTGCGGCTGTGGCTCAGTCGGTAGAGCGGGTTGTCCACTAATCCACTAATCGTGGGGTTGGTGGTTCGAATCCCGGCCCGGGTGATCCCATGCCGAAGTGTCCTTGGGAAAGATACTGAACCCTAAGTTGCCCCTGATGGCAAGCTAGCACCTTGCATGCAGCTCTGCTACCATTGGTGTGTGAGTGTACTGTCATTTTTAAGTCGCTTTGGATAAAATATAAATGTAATAAATGTAAATGTAAATCTCTCTTGAGGCACAAGTACATCCAAAACCTGCTTGGAAAAAAGGGGGGAAAATTCCCCCATAGCATATAGAGCCAGTGTTTATCTTTAATTTGTCACCTGCCTGTACCTTGTATGTTGTTCAAGCATATACCACATTAATAATCCCTCAAATCCACACACACACACACTGTTGTTTTTTTATTTTTCATCTTAATAAATATTTGATCGTTCCTTGATGCTTTGTTAGTGTTAGGTCATCTGGCTGAGCATGAAGTGGAATCTTATCTGAAGGCTTAACAATCCCCATGCTGTGTGTGTTTGTGTGTGCAGTTGCTATATTGACCTTATCCTTCACTAATGTGGCATAATTGAGTCATGAGATGCAGCAAGTGGGTAGGTCAGTGTAAAGGATCAAAGGTTTTATAAGAACAGTGACTCAACAGTCTAAATATTACTGAAGCTGAGCTGAAACAGAATGGATTGGCCTCCTTCTGTGAACGTCTAGAGGACGCAAATTAGATTGTAGAGGATAGATTGACTTGTATTGTTTTGTAACCTTGTATAGGATAAGCATTATGGAAAATGCATGGAGAAGTGGTCTGTTTATTATTTTACTTATTAGATTAGAGCAATTGTTACTCAGTTGTAAGTTGAATATTTATGCCGCTGCCACTAGATAAAGGAGGCGTTATGTTTCTTGGTTGTCCGCCAGTCCATCCGTCTGTCAGTCGGAGATTCTCAAGAACGGATGGTTGAATGTTTGTAGGATTTATATGGACTTAAAAGTATAACCAGAAGATGAACTGTTTACATCTTTGGAATTGATTCAAACAGGGTCAAGGTCACAGGAAGGTCAGACAACTGAATGGAATAGATTTGTTGGACTGCTTTGTTGTTTTTTTTTTTGTTTGTTTGTTTTTTTACTCGTTTATAGATTCTGTACTGTTTTATTAGTTTGGATTAGATTAGAAATTGTATTATGTATTGTTGGTTTGTAAATAAGGTTCCATCATTGTATTGCAGGGTGCATGCTAGCTATAAATACTAGACTATAAACTCAGTGGTTTATAGTGATTTGTAGGTGCAGGCAGTTACTGTTTATATTGTGTTATTCATTACAGTTTTGTTGACGTTAGATGGTATTTTGTGGCTATACTGTATGTTACTGTATGTTACTTTTTCTAAGGTAAGATGGTATTTAAAGCATATACTGGTTTGAATTTTAGATTATGTATGTAGACAGTACATATGTAGATTTAATACTGTTTTTAAGTTAGATATGGAGTACATATGTAGATTTAATACAGTTTTTAAGTTAGATATGGAGTACGAATGTAGATTTAATACTGTTTTTAAGTTAGATATGGAGTACATATGTAGATTTAATAATTGTTTTTAAGTTAGATATGGAGTACATATGTAGATTTAATACTGTTTTTAAGTTAGATATGGAGTACATATGTATATTTAATATTATTTTAAGTTAGATATGGAGTACATATGTAGATTTAATACAGTTTTTAAGTTAGATATGGAGTACGTATGTAGCTTTAATATTGTTTTTAAGTTAGATATGGAGTATGTATGTAGATTTAATATTGTTTTTTAGATGAATTAGATGAATTATTCATTACTGTGTACGGTCATGTATACAGGTTTGTTTGTATCAAGAGTCCATTTATTACTCGGTTTATTATATTGTATAATTTATAAAATTATACTCGGGCTCGGACAGGGACGAAACTTGGCTCCTGGGCTCGGACAGGGATGAAACTGGCCCCCGGACTCGGATAGGGACGTGAGGCCCTGGGAGATAACATGGCGCGAGGAAAGGCCTGCAGTGACTGTTTATATTGTGCCATCATGCGTTCGAGTTCATCCAGCTCCTGGAGCGCCGTAAACATCAACGTGGTGTCTAGTCCGTATTGCCTCAACTCCTCTATCTGTGTTGTCTGCCGCTGTATCTGTGCCACCACTGCGTTGATATGGCTGAAACTTATATCAGAAACTTGGCTTTCAGGCATGGCCATGGGTGAAACAGGGCTTTCAGGCATGGGCACGGACGAAACAGGGCTTTCAGGCATGGGCACAGGTGAGACAGGGCTCTCAGGCATGGGCACGGGTGAGACAGGGCTCTCAGGCGTGAGCACCGGCGAGACAAGGCTCTCAGGCATGGGCACGGGCGAGACAGGGCTCTCAGGCATGGGCACGGGCGAGACAGGGCTCTCAGGCATGGGCACGGGTGAGACAGGGCTCTCAGGCATGGGCACGGGCGAGACAGGGCTTTCAGGTGTGGGACAGGACTCTCGAGCTTGGATTGCACGTGAGCAGTGGGCATATGTAGAATTTGCTTGTCCGGATTACCACACTCTGGGTGGTTCTTCCTTTCATAATGCTCATGAAAAGGTAGGTCCACCTTGGTCGCCACATTAGCTCCTTTCAACAGCTGGTTCAGGTTGTAGCCCTCCTCTGGTTCTCCGAACTCCTTCAAAAAGGTTGCCATAAATCGCCTACTGTTCTCAAGTTCCCGGGATTGGGTGGCTGCCAATCATTGTGCCCAGTTGTGAGCTGGGCCAAAAAATCGGGACACCATGAACCTAACCCATTCGCCTTCGGTCTGCTTAGTGTCCCGCAAGCTTGAAAAATATTCCTGACAGTGTCTCAAAAAATAGTCAGGGTAGACAAAAAAAACGTCAAATCTGTCTGGAAGATCCACGAAAATTTTCTGTGGAAAGTGCATGGAATCCAACTCTGGGATGTTGGGCGTCGATTTCCGGGGTTTGTGTTTTCTCCTCCTTAGCGCTGCCTCCATGGTGATGTCTGCTGCTTCCAGGTACGGTCTTTCATTCTGTCATGAATGTGGGATTTAGGCGGAAGCAGGCGCAGACTTGCGTTTTAATATTTATTGAAAACAAAGAATAAAACAATGAAACAAAGACACTAAGACTAATCAACATAAACACTATGGCAGGAAACAAACACTATGGCATGAAACAAACACTATTGCTACTATACATAAACACCGTGACACAGAGACGTGAGTCTAAACAACGAAATACAAAGACTTACGTGAAAACGTAGGTGCAGTGCCTGCACCCAGCCACCAGGGGGCGCCGTGACAGGCAAAGGTGCAGTGCCTGCGTACAGCCACCAGGAGGAACCGTGGCAGTGTCTTGTAGGTTAGATTGTATACAAAGAATGGATTTTATTCCTGGACTGTTTGCCACAAAAAAATGTATGCATGTCCTTCTTGCTTAAGAACCCTTCTTATGGCATTTCTCATACATCAATTCGAAATGATATTTATATGATTTTATACTTTTTTAATCAGTTTACAACAAACATGCCTAATTTAAGTTCATATCATGTTTCTACGTTCGGACCAAAGGAATGTGTTCCAGCATCCTTTTTAAAATTTATATAAATAATGGTTCACTTTAGAAATAATTGATCCCTTCAGGAAATTTCAGCATGCTGTATTTTGAAGTAAATTGGCTTCGTTATAACCTCCAAGCTTTTGCCGTCTGCCGGCTAAAGCAGTTAGTATTGAGTTAGAGCTAAATGTAACAATCTGTGCCTAAGTGGTCTTTTGAGTTCCTGCCCCATGACACGGACTTTCAGCTCTAATTGCTGTTTTTTTTTTCCTGTCATGCCTAGGCTAATAGGATAAGCCATAAGTCATGTCATCTTCCTCATCTGACAGACATAGCTATGATTTAATCTCGGGCAGTGCCGGCAAAATTTAATTTCCCCTGCAGATATCATTTTCTGATAGCAATCGAGTTGGATATTGGTTCTATAATGTGGTGCTGGGAGGCACAGTTTCTTCTCTTCACACTCACATGATAAGCCATTCGCCATCATTACGTCATATGTCTACACTGTGGACTACACTGTAAACATCAGGCATGCTGTGCTACTGGGAAGCAGGAGTTGCTACACAAATCAAAGAGACCATACACCAGATCTGTTAATTTGATGAATGTTTCTTGAAAAAAATATATATTTTTTAAAGTTCACTAGAATGAAAACAAACAAACAAACAAACAAACAAACAAAAAATTAAACAGCACACCTAGAGTTTCTATAATCTATAGAGCACTAATTATTTACAGAGTGCAGCTTTCTAATGTCTGATATCTCTAGCTAGATGTAAGCAGCTGTATGAATGTGTGTGTGTGAGTGTGTATGTGATTGTGCCCTGCTATGGACTGGCACCCTGTCCAGGGTGTACCCCGCCTTGTGCCCGATGCTCCCTGGGATAGGCTCCAGGTTCCCCCGTGACCCTGAGAAGGAGTAAGCGGTTGAAGATGGATGGATGGATGGATGGATGGATAGATCTTACATACACAATTTACAAAGCTAGCATAAAGCCGTAGTAGATAACGTTCAAAAGCTGAAAATCGACAACATATAATACATAACGCTGTATTATAAGAATATATTCAATGATTAGCATAGAGTTAGTTGGCAAAGTATATAAGTCACTACACAAAACAAAATTCAATACAAAAGTTTGTGGTTTTTTTTTTTTTTTTTTATGTCTGGATGCTTTCAGACTATCTTAACCACCAGTGCAGAATTTACTTCTATGTACCTCGGTGGGAAGTGGCTGTAAAGTGGGCAGAATGAGTTTGCTTTTGAAATGCACTTAGTGGAGAGAAGGCTTTGAGTGACGTCGAGTGTTCAGATCACAGCTCAGGGAGAACGCAAGAAAAACGAGCATAAAGGACAAAGTGCTGGTGAAATAGTTTGTTTTAATAGTGAGTGAAAATAGAAAGTTGGTGACTTGAAGATATTTCATTTATTGCCAATATTCCAACAAAAATAACTATGTCTATTTTTTTTTTCTTTTTTTTTTGAGGGGGGGGGGTGCTTTCAGTGCTACAAAATATGATGCCTCACTGGATAGTGGCTGGACAGTCAGGGTGCATGTGTTACATCTCAGATTTTCTTGTTTTTTCTGCCTCTAAAGACACAAAATATTATACTTGGTCATTTAATAATTGAGGAAAATGATCCAATATTACAGATCTGTGAGTGGAAAAAGTATGTGAACGTTGCTTTCAGTATCTGGTGTGACCCCCTTGTGCAGTAATAACTGCAGCTAAACGTTTCCGGTAACCGTTGATCGGTCCTGCACATCGGCTTGGAGGAATTTTAGCCCGTTCTTCACTAAAGAACAGCTTCAACTCTGGGATGTTGGTGGGTTTCATCACATGAACTGTTTCCTTCAGGTTCCTCCACAACATTTCTATTAGATTAAGGTCAGGACTTTGACTTGGCCATTCCAAAACACTAACTTTATTCTACTTGAACCATTCTTGAGTAGAACAACGTGTGTGCTTAGGGTCGTTGTCTTGGTGCATGATCCACTTTGTCTTAAGATTCAGTCCACAGACAGATGTCCTGACATTTTCCTGCAGAATCCGCTGGTAACGTTGAGAATTCATTGTTCCATCAATGCAGGCAAGCTGTCCTGGGCTATATGCTGCAAAACAGGCCCAAACTGTGATACTACCACCACCATGCTTCACAGATGGAATAAGGTTCTTATGCTGGAATGCAGTGTTTCCCGTTCTCCAAACATAACGCTTCTAAATGAAACCAACATTTATATTTTGATCTCATCTATCCACAAAACATGTTTCCAACAGCCTTCTGGCTTGTCCATGTGATCTTTAGCAAACTGCAGAAGGACAGCAATGTTTATTTTGGAGAGCAGTAGTTTTTTCCTTGTAACTCCACCATGCACACCATATTTGTTCTGTGTTCTCCTGATGGTAGACTCATGAACATTAACATTAGCCAATATGAGTGAGGCCTTTAGTTGCTTAGAAGTTACCCTGGGTTCCTTTGCAACCTTGTTCTTGGAGTGATCTTTGTCTCCAGGAGAGGAGGATAACAATGCTTTTGAACTTCCTCCATTTGTACACAGTCTGTCTGACTGTACATTGGTGGAGTCCAAACTCTTTAGAGATGGTTCTGTAACCTTTTCCTGCCCGATGAGTTTCAAGAACTATTTTTCTGAGGTTCTCAGAAATCCCCTTTGCTCGTGCCATGATACACTTTCACAAACACGTGTTGTGAAGATCAGACTCTGATAGATCTCTGTTCTTTAAATAAAACAGTGCACTCACTCACTCCTGATCATCATCCCATTGATTGAAAACACCTGACTCTAATTTCACCTTCAAATTAACTGCTAATCCTCGATGTTCACATACTTTTACCACTCACAGATCTGTAACATTGGATCATTTCCCTCAATAAATAAATGACCAAGTATAATATTATTGTCCCATTTGTTCTGTTTTAGGTTATATGCATGCAGATATAGACAATTCTAAAGGGTTCACAAACTAGCTAAACTGGTAAGAGCTTTTCTAATGGTCACAGTGTGCACACTGTGTGAGACATTTATATTCCCATTCATATCAGCACAAATAGAGCTCTAGGCAGCACTGGGGTTTTGTTTTTTTTTTTTTGTTTTTTTTTCTGTAGAAGAGAAAGAAAAACAAAAAGCCACATGTATTATTTTTTTCTTTCAGTCTCAGTTTCTGTCTATATATATATATATATATATATAGTATAAAACATTCCTACATCCATCTCTCTCTCTCTCTCTCTCTGTCTCTCTCTCTCTCTCTCTCTCTCTGTCTCTCTCTCCTGCAGCTGACGTACTTGCCACCTCCATGGGGAGAGTGTGTGTCCCAGACTCTGGGCTTCTTTGAGGTGTACAGCATCACGGCTTGTCGTATCGAGTGTGAGACACGCTACATCGTGGAGAATTGTAACTGCAGGATGGTGTACATGCCCGGTTTGTTTCTAGCATTCTCCATCCAAAGCCTTTCTCTTTAACTCTATTTCCACTTTTTAATACTGTTATCAGAGCAGATGATATCAGGCATGAGAGCTGTATGGCTAGGTTATCTCGGTGTCATGATGCAGGGTTGTAGTAAAGTGTTATTGATTTTTTTTTTACGCTTAACAATCTATAATCATTTGCTATTTCACCAGTCGCCATAACTCACTTTATAGGATTAGACTTAATGACTGGGAAAATCGATTTGTTGTCCCCCTGTACCCCATGCATCAATGAGAGGAGACCACTATAGAATATCTCACTGCTGGTGAGATAATATGTGAGTGGTGGATGATTTGTAGCTTAATGAGTGATGGGACGAGTTTCTGAGTTACTATTACCACCCAGAAGCCGAGTACAGTATTTCTCAATAACAGCATATCAAGAAATCTTTAATTCCACTTACACGACAGCAAGGTGCCAACCAATACGATCGTTTATATCAGCTAAGAGTCACATTTAATGTTGTGGAATGTCTGCGAAACAAGTTACTTCCTGTTATCACTTACATCATAGTAGCTATGTACCGTCATTCCCTCACCAGCCTTACTTTAAGTTAATAAGACAAAAGAAAAATTGCACAATTGCTAAATTCTGGATGGACTAATAAACAATTATCCTATGAAGGAAAAATCACCTCACAGAAAGCTTCACCTCAACAATTATACACTTTTTTTTTAAATCGATGTATATATATATATCAGTGGTGTGAAAAAGTGTTTGCCCCCTTCCTCATTTCCTGTTCCTATGCATGTTTGTCACACTTAAGTGTTTCGGAACATCAAACCAATTTAAACAATAG
>JAFFST010047198.1:16813-32869 GCA_022414735.1 Noturus placidus | reverse complement strand
ATACCAACTGTTGTCACCTTCTCACCAAGCTGCTTGGCAATGGTCTTGTAGCCATTCCAGACTTGTGTAGGTCTACAATCTTGTCCCGGACATCCTTGGAGAGCTCTTTGGTCTTGGCCATGGTGGAGAGTTTGGAATCTGATCGATTGATTGCTTCTGTGGACAGGTGTCTTTTGTACTGAGATTAGGAGCACTCCCTTTAAGAGTGTGTTCCTAATCTCAGCTTGTTACCTGTATAAAAGATACCTGGGAGCCAGAAATCTTTCTTATTGAGAGGGGGTCAAATACTTATTTCCCTCATTAAAATGCAAATTAATTTATAAAAATATTTACATGCGTTTTTTCTGGATTTTTGTGTTCTCTCTCTCTCTCTCTCTCTCTCTGCTCTCGGCTTCACCCTGACTGTTCTTCAGAAATAGTTCAGAGCCTCTGAATAATGCATGCTGTATATGTTTGTATTGTGTATGTTTACGGGTTTTTTTTTTTTTTTTTGTTCTTGTTTTTTCTTTTTTCCCACTTACTTAATTTAGGGCATATTTTTCTTTGTATGAGAATACAAGTGTATAAGAATAAAATAAAAAAATAAAAAAATAAAAACCAGAGGCAAGCTTGTGTTTCATCTCTGCATGCTCACAATGAACACAGCAGTACACAACAACTAGCGAAGAAGAGCCGAGCTCCAGCGCTGTGAGAAACGTTTTCAGTTAAGCTTTCTGTACAGTCGATAGGCCATTGGGAGTGAAATAGTGTTAGATTAAAAAAAAATAAATAAATAAATAAAATAACCTCTTTGGAGAATGAGCCTTCAGCCTGACCCGTAGATATTTCTGTACTCTGGCAAAAAATACAAGCAAAGTGATGGACTGCCAAATCCACCATATCTCCATTCCTCTCTTTTGTGCTTTTGAAGCTATAAATCCTAATGCAGATGATGAGAACTGGCTGGTATGACTGGTATCTCTCTTCAGTCTCCTCTTCCGTCTTCTCTCTTCTCATATCCGTCTTTTGATCTCAAACCCAAATGTCAAACAAATGAATTGGTCTTGGTGTTCTAGTATTTTTGGACGGGACTGTATTGAATATCATGCAGCTTTGTGTTAATGGATGAGCAGAGGTGCAAGACAGGTAATTGCCTGGGGCCACACATATTGAGAGGAGAAGGAAAAGAAGAAACAGGACGGTTGTAATTGGAGACAAACAAACCCGCATCTAGTGGTCCAATTTCAGTTTTATTTGACCTTACTCTAAGATGAATTACTGCTAAGAGTTAGCTAGCGTTAGCAGGTTTTAAGTAGTGTTAGCAGTTCTTAATGTGGGCTGAAATGAAGTAGATACCAGGATTGATTCGCACACTGGCGGCACCGCTTGGCAAGTACCGGCACTGTGTCTTTTGCGGCCACGAATCAATGCTTTACGTTAGTTAAGGCATTCGTTTCTCCCAGGGGCGTAACCTGGCCTGGGCATTCGGGGCTGTAGCCCCTAAGATTTTTTCTTTAGCCCTGAATAATTCTCCACTTGCAGCAGTTTGTCATTACGTAACGGCCTGTAATTTTCTATCTTCAGTGAACAGAGTGTTATATTTTATCTTTAGTGAACAGAAGTAAGACCAATCAGACAGGGTTTAAAGGAAAATATGTGGAAAAACTTGTGTCTTATTGGCTGATTAGCTCTCAATTGTGCTAAACGCTAGCTCACACAGTCAGCTGGTGTGAGTGAAACATGGATATACATGTGGGGATTTATTTTATTTTTTTTACCGAGACAATAACATCCTCTCATGCTGAACAGGCAAACGAGGTGTGTAGATATCTATATGAGTACCAAGTTATGTGAACATGATATGAGCAGAGCATAAGGACAGCAAACGTACTCTGCATGGCACTGTAGCAGCTAAACCCATACAATGATAGCTTAGTTGTGCCTCCCCTTGGCTAGCGACATGCTAGTCTCATGTTAGCTAGCCAAAAAGTTTGATATTTTATCAGTCTGGTAGTCCTGCAAACATAAATTTATGATAAATTCAATCATATGTCCAATTTTCAAAGGTTTTAAGCTAGCCCTCACAGGGCGAAGGGACATGGTTTTGAGACCATGTTCAGCAATTGTAGGGTAGACCCCTTCTTTATTTGTTTTTCTACATCCTTACAATTGTTTTCAATGAAGAAATGAAGTCTTCACAACACATGTCTACTGCGATTCCTCCAATGATGTAAAGGGTCCAACCACTATCTATGAAGATTTCATTTACATTTATTCATTTAGCAGACGCTTTTATCCAAAGCCACTTACCAATGGGAGCACACTCACACACCAATGGTAGCACACTCACACACCAATGGGAGCAGAGCTGCCATGCAAGGTGCTAGCTTGCCACCGGGGGCAACTTAGGGTTCAGTGTCTTGCCCAAGGACACTTCAGCATGGGATCACCCGGGCCGAGATTCAAACCACCAACCCCACGATTGGGGTTATAGATATATAACAGATATATAACATATATAGATATAATAACAACATAAATCAGATTAAATGTTCCATGCATTTAATCTGCCTGGGGTACCCCTACATCATCTAGGTTCAACTCTGTGGATGAGTAGAATTCCTTCTCTATCTCGATGTCTCTTCATCTAACTCTGAACATAGACACTGTGTTGGATGTGTTAATGTGTAGCGTACTGGTATAGTGTATAGTTGGATAGTTGTATATATTTATATCCCGCCCAGGCCATGCATTAGCTTAATGTAGCCTTAATCGTGCAACAAGGCAACACTGTGTGTTTTTGTCATGACAACAAAGTGTTGTTATCATGACCTTCTCAATTTCCATGTCAGATGACAGTGTGTGATATGTGACAGCGTTAGGTATAAGGAGGTAGAAATGCAAAGGATGGACATAGAAGTTACAGATCCAATTTAGTTTTTGTTTTTTTTGACTATTATTATCTTATAATAATGTTTCGGGTTACATCAGACCACACCATGATTATTTTCCTGTAACGGCATGTTCCCAAGTGTTTTATTTCTCACTAAACGTACAATATTTGCCTTTTTTTGGTAACTTGTGATAATTAATGAATAGCGGTTAAACCTAACACACTTAAAAGGTATAAAATAAATGTCTTCATCGTCTTCACGTTGTCCTCCTCGATTGTGACTCGGACATTAGGACCAGAGCGAATAAGAGGACAGTTCATGCAGAAAAATACAGATAAGAGGTAAAAAGTAAGGTGAGACAGAGGGAGAGGAAGAGTGTGGTTTGTAAAATGTCACTGAGAAAGGTCAGGTCATAGCTCGAGGTTTTGTGAGTTCTGCACGAATAAGAAACGGAGGTGAGGGTTAGATATCAGCAGAAGGATTTCTGCTTCTAGCATGCAAATGAATTCTACACAAAACCTGCAGTTATCCCATCCGTGCGTGATGGAAAGAAGCGAAGCTGCATTATTAAGGACAAGAGAGACCACTTTGGTGGAAATGCAGGACTTCGTTCACGTTAAAAGGCCTGGTTAACCTGGTTGAAAAATTGAACTTCACAAAGTGGCTCTGGTACCTTTCATGTTGAACAGCGTTTCATGCTGAATGATTTCTAAATGTCAGCTAAAGCTTAAAGGAGGAAGTTAGCTAAAAATATAATGTTTCACAATTTTCTCCTGGCAGATTTCACAAGTTGCTTTCGCAGCTGCACCTTGTTAGGCACAGTGAAGGGAAATCAGTATTCAGACTGGTTTAGTTTTATTTTGTTCTAGTTTTGTTGTTTGGACGCTCATGTCTGTGCTACTTTTAGAAGAGGAATATTACATGAGGTTTAGGAATAGAGATGATTGCAGTGCAGTTCATTGTTTAGTGATCTCCGTGTAACTGCTGTTTGTTGTGACTCTGTAGTGTTTTCCATTTGAGTTTTTAATAATGGTGTCCCTGAGAACGTTAGGGAGCTAATTCACCTTCAGGATGATTATCTATCTACAGTTTCTCACAAAAGGAAGTACACCCCTGACATGTGTGTAAATATTTGTTTATAACTTTTCATGTGTCAACACTGAAGAAATGACACTGTGCTACAATGTAAAGTAGTGAGTGTACAGCTTGTGTAACAGGGTAAATTTACTGTCCCCTCAAAATAACTCAACACACAGACATTAATGTCTAAACCGCTGGCAACAAAAGTGAGTACACCCCTAAGTAAAAATGTCCAAATTGGGCCCAAAGTGTCAATATTTTGTGTGGCCACCATTATTTTCCAGCACTGCCTTAACCCTCTTGGGCATGGAGTTCATCAGAGCTTTACAGGTTGCCACTGGAGTCCTCGTCCACTCCTCCATGATGACATCACTGAGCTGGTGGATGTTAGAGACCTTGTGCTCCTCCTCCTTCCGTTTGAGGATGTCCCACAGATGCTCAATAGGGTTTAGGTTTGGAGACATGCTTGGCCAGTCCATCATCTTCACCCTCAGCTTCTTTAGCAAGGCAGTGGTCGTCTTGGAGGTGTGATTGGGGTTGTTATCATGCTGGAATACTACATACTGATCATGCTCTGCTTCAGTATGTCACAGTACATGTTGGCATTCATGGTTCCCTCAATGAACTGTAGCTCCCAAGTGCCAGCAGCACTCATGCAGCCCCAGACCATGACATTCCCACCACCATGCTTAACTGTAGGCAAGACACACTTGTCTTTGTACTCATCACCTGGTTGCTGCCAGACACGCATGACACCATCTGAACCAAATAAGTTTATCTTGGTCTCATCAGACCACAGGACATGGTTCCAGTAATCCATGTCCTTAGTCTGCTTGTCTACAGGAAACTGTTTGTGGGCTTTCTTGTGCATCGTCTTTAGAAGAGGCTTCCTTCTGGGACGACAGCCATGCAGACCAATTTGATGTAGTGTGTGGCGTATGGTCTGAGCACTGACAGGCTGACCCCCCACCCCTTCAACCTCTGCATCAAAATGAACTCAAATACCATTGAAGCTATTTGATATCGAATGAGTGAAGCACATAAAGCCATTTTAGAAAAGTATTTTGATTGTTGTTCCACACTTAGACAAAAGAAAAAATGTCTTCCTTGCCATTCAACGTGCAATATTGTCACGTGAAGTGCTTCACCTGCCCTTTGTATTTTCCTTCTTTCTCCTCACATCTCATTTACGTTCTCCTCATTGCTTTCTCGTTGTCTCTCTGCAGCCGCTCTTTCATCGGTGGAGGGCAGCAGCTGCATGTGCAGGAACCCATGCAACATGACCCGCTACAACAAAGAGCTCTCCATGGTCAAGATCCCCAGCAAGACGTCAGCGCGCTACCTGGAGAAGAAGTTCAACAGATCGGAGAAGTACATCACGTGAGTGCTGCCCTCCACAGCCAGTAATGTTTCACATTAGTCCCAGAAACGTGTCTAAAACGATATTGTTTGTTATTGCGTTTTGTAAATTATAAAAAGGACCCGGTTTAATTTCAGTTATGAAAAGCATATTCCCTTTTGGTGCACTTTTATCCAAAGCGCTTTACACTGTGTCTCATTCACCCATTCACACACACACCAATGGTAGCAGAGCTGCCATGCGTGGCGCTAGCTTGCCATTGGGAGCAACTTGGGGTTCAATGTCTTGCCCAAGGACACTTCAGTATGTGGAATCAAACCGCCAAGCCTACGATTAGTGGACAACCTGCTCTACCACCTGAGCCACAGCCGCCCCGTAGATCTAGGCTTCTAGATTTTTCTTGAATAGAAGCATCTGAGATGGGGTTTTTCACTAATGTCTGTTCTAGTGGAGTTTTACCACCTCTAAACACAAAAAAAAACCTTTAGCAAAAAAAATAATAAAAAATCCAGGCTAGAAAATAGCTTCTTTTTTTTGTTGTTTTTTTGCTGTCAAATATGCTAATACATTTTTGCATGCAGTTAGTGTGCATGTTCGATTGATTTACAACTAAAAAAAATTGCATGAAGGGTGTCACATGCAAAGTAGCAAAACATTATAGTAATGGGATTTCTGTAGGTGCTACTTGTTCTTATCGTGTAGAGTGAGTTTACATTTATTCAATTCAATTCAATTTTATTTGTATAGCGCTTTTTACAATAGATATAGTCTCAAAGCAGCTTTACAGGAATATAAACACAGTATACACATAGTAAAGGTGAGAAATTATCCAAACTCAAGAAACCTTAAGAGGAACCAGAGTCAGAAGGGAACCCATCCTCATCTGGGTAACAACAGATATTCTTAAAGAGACAATTATTGGTTTATATGTAAAAATATATGTATTTGGTTTGTATTATTGGTTTATATGTAAAAATATATGTATTTGGTTTGTATTATTGGTTTATATGTATCTCAAGGAGAATCCTGGAAAAATCCAACTGAAACAAGTTTAACGACATTAATGGTGACTGAGTGTGTGTAATTCCCGACACAACCCCCCAACCCCCAAACGAGCACGTCCAGTTTTTCTCTCCCAGATTCTTGTAGACTGTGGCAGCATAAGGATTAGACTTTTGGTCTCTGGATGGTAAATGTTTATCTGTTGTGCCACTCGGGAGGCATTAGAGCAAGCTATTTTACGCATGTGAAAGACACAATCCACTGTGGACAAGTTTGCACGTGCTTTTACACCCAGCACATTTGCACACGCTTTTATGTGCTACCTTAAAAGATATCCCAGTTGACTTTATTGAATGTAATATGAATGATTCCTACACTAACCTGACTTGCATTTATTCCCCTTAATAAAAACATTGTAAATTCAAAATACAATAAAAACATTAAAAATAATATGTCCATTAAAGGGTGGTTTTATTAAATATCATTTTAAAGGGTTCTTTATGGTAAGGGTTTTTGCCACCAACCACATTCCCTGTGTTCTCCATTCAATTCATAGTAGTAGTAATAATAATAATAATAATAATAATAATAAGAAGAAGAAGAAGAAGAAGAAGAAGAAGAAGAAGAAGTAGAAGAAGAAGAAGAAGAAGAAGAAGAAGAAGAAGAAGAAGAAGAAAAAGAAGAAGAAAAAGAAGAACAAGAAGAAGAAGAAGAAGCAGCAGCAGAAGAAGAAGAACAAGAAGTAGAAGAAGAAGAAGAAGAAGAAGAAGAAGAAGAAGAAGAAGAAGAAGAAGAAGAAGAAGAAGAAGAAGAAGAAGAAGAAGAAGAAGAAGAAGAAGAAGATTTATCTGAGTAATTTGATAGCTGGAATAATAAATCCAGGTGTCAGACTCTCTCTCACTCCCACATCACTGTTCAGTGAGTTTGACAAAAACATAATGAAGCTACGCTCATGCTTCTAGGCTTTTTCGGGTGGGTTACATTTTGATGACAGCCTGGACATTTCTCATACAGTCTCGTAATTGTTTCTGACCAGGGGCCAAATCCCAATCCATGTTCCTATAATAACAACAAGGTCTCTGAGTTTGTTGAGATGCTGGACATGAAAATCTATTATTATTATAAATCTGTCATTAGTTCCTTCTTCCAGCAGAACACTAATCCCTAAAAAAAAAAAAAAAAAAAAGAGCGATTCAGGATTTTTTGTTCTTCTTGTTTTCAAAGATCAGAATTTTACATGGCTGTCTTTGGTGAAAATAAGACAAAGACAAATGTGTGATGCACATCATGGAAATCAGCATTCTACTTATTATGCATCTAATACAGTTGCACTGTTTGAACAGACAGAGGTCCCAATCTGGCATCCGATAGTGTTAAAATATAGAGAGCAAACTGGTCGTTCTTTTGTGGAGAGACTCCGAGGATCGTCTGAAGTCCGATAGCTCTGGATTACAGTGAGCAGCATGCATTACACGTTATACAGTTACAGGACCACATTACAGCGGTTAAAAAAAGCTCTTCAGTAGCTTTCAAACAACTCCAGAGGCAGCAGAAATCCGCCATTTTAGCCGACTTTGGAGCTCTATTTCTGCTACCCAGGGCAGACACTTTGTTCATTCAGTTGAAATTGTTAGGCGAATTCATGGTTTATTTATTTATTTATTTATTTATTTATTTATTTATTTATTTAAGATAACGTGAACCTGCAGTACATTTTGTTGACAATATTAAACCTCTATTTACGTCTAGCAACTTTTGATTTATTTCATTTCATTCAGACAAAAATGCCTCTTGTTTTGCATGGTTTATGATTCTTTTCAGTCTTATTCATTTCTCTTCATTCAAATGTTGCTGAAAATGATCTGTGAAATGAATCAAATCGAAATTGTGAAGCCAATATCCTGAATCGAATCGAATTGTGACCAGCGTGCATCGTTATACCCCTACTAGTCCATGCAACATTGGGCGGCTGTGGCTCAGTCGGTAGAGCGGGTTGTCCACTAATCCACTAATCGTAGGGTTGGTGGTTCGAATCCCGGCCCGGGTGATCCCATACCGAAGTGTCCTTGGGAAGACACTGAACCCTAAGTTGCCCCCGATGGTAAGCTAGCACCTTGCATGGAAGCTCTGCTACCATTGGTGTATGAGTGTGTCTCATTTGTAAGTCGCTTTGGATAAAAGCGTCTGCTAAATATGTAAATGTAAACATTGTGTAATTAAATCATATTTTTTAAAAATGTTAAGTAAAATTGACTCTTGATGTCGTTCACAGGATATGGCCATGTGTCATGCAAATGTGTCATTAAAACAAGTATTAAAATGAGCCACACACACACACACACACACACCTGAAAACACATACAGGCATGGTCATCTGATGTAAATGCGCTTGCATACATTAAATATTTTGCCGTCAACATTGTGAAATGTAGCAGGTGGAATAATTACTTTATGCTTCTTTTTTTTTTTTTTTTAATTGCCTCTGGAGAAAAATCTAGACGTAAACAGATTAAGCACGGGTTGCAATCGAAGGACAAAATGACACAAAGTTACAGAAAGGTTATTTTTGTGTGCTTTGAATGAAAAACAGGAAGTTTAAAGATAATAAGCACAAATAGTGTTATCTTTAATGAGTGTTTGAGTTGTAATATGTAACCATTTTATTTATGTACTATAATGCTAATAATATAACAATACGCAACATGTCAAGATCATGTCATCGTGCCAAAAAAAAGCTTTTAATTATGTATTGTTTTCCTCACAGGGACAACATACTGGTGCTGGACATCTTCTTTGAGGCTCTGAATTATGAGACCATTGAGCAGAAGAAAGCGTACGAGGTGGCTGGACTACTAGGTACAAAATGCAGGCATGATCAGAATGGCACACTCATCCACCTGTCTTATACGCCTCAGACTTGGCCTTTGTTCTGGCTTTATTCATGCTGACCTCGTCTCCTCGTCTGCTTCTTTGTAGGAGACATCGGCGGTCAGATGGGGTTGTTCATCGGTGCAAGCATTCTGACAATCCTCGAGCTGTTTGACTATGCCTATGAGGTTCGTCACAAGCCCTTTTTCTCGTACACACACATACACACAAGGAACATACTCTCAGAGCATGAAAAGAGTGTTTATATAAACATAAACGACCCACACTCTAGTGTTATTCAGGTACTGAAAAATGAAAATCTCTCGCACACACACCCAAGGGTTGGAGTTTCTTTGTGATGCTTTTTCATTAGGACCATATTGCTGCTTCTCTCACCTACACACACACAAACACTCCCCCATTGCTAATGAGCTCCCTGGTTATAGTACATTTATGTGGGCAGAGAACGTCTGAGATGTTTTTTCACATTCAAGCCCCGTGGCTTTCACAGCTACCATAATACATGCTTCAGTGGAGGCAGTGCAACAAACAGTTACAAAGCACAAAATAAAACAGGCCAACCCAAGAGTTAATGTCGTCTGCCTGAACAAAACCATTATACGTAACCTATAAAGATAATTATACTGTTTTAAACATTTCATTTTTACCGCCCAAGAAAATATTCAAAATAGCACCTTCCAAGGTTTACAGGACAGGAGTTATCATAGTTGATATATACTGTAGATAGAATCATACACGCAAAGATAGTTAACTATTTGAAAAGCACTTTATACTTTTGTTCTATACTGAATAAAATATATATATATATATATATATTTCATTTTAATCACACACATTAACATAAGTGAAATATAGGCACTGCTATCTATATCTCCTCCCACAGGGCACCAATAGTGTAAATGACCTTAAATCAGTCTAATTAAACAGACTGGGGTCTAGTTGGGAGATGTATGAGATTCTAATTACTGTCTCTTCTACACTATAAATTGCAGATGTTTAATAAGCATGTAAAAGTGAGATCTTCTAGAAAGGAATTACATTTGGAAAAAAATGTATGTGGATGGATTTAATCCGTCAATATACATACAAAAATGAGATCCAAACCTGTTTTGGGTGAAGTATCATTTTTAATTCTTTCTCTTGACTTCTTAATTATTTGTCTTGAAACATGACATTTAGAAAATAAGGTGCAATTGCAATATATCTGAAATTACACCACTTTATCTTACTGTGAATGTGAAAAATGTAAACAAAAATAAATACATAATAATAATAATGTAAATATTCTATTATCGGCGGCTGTGGCTCAGGTGGTAGAGCGGGTTGTCCACTAATCGTAGGGTTGGCGGTTCGATTCCCGGCCCACGTGACTCCACATGCTGGAATGTCCTTGGGCAAGACACTGAACCCCAAGTTCGATGGCAAGCTAGCACCATGCTACCATTGGTGTGTGTGAATGGGTGAATGAGACACCGTGTAAAGCACTTTGGATAAGTGCACCATTTACCCTTTTACCATTTATTAGAGAAGCGTCTTCTTGCTACGTAGGCTTGTTTCATTTCATGTATACCACAGTTCCATCCATCCATCCATCCATCTTCAACCGCCTACTTTTCAGGGAACCTGGAGCCTATCCCAGGGAGCACAAGGCGGGGTACACCCTGGACAGGGTGCCAGTCCATCGCAGGTCACAACCACATACACACTCACACACACACACACCCATTCATACACTATGGACACGCCAATCACCGGAAACCGGAGTACCCCCCGACACACGGGGAGAACATGCAAACTCTGCCCACACATGGCCCTGGCGGAGTTTGCATGTTCTCCCCATGTGTCGGGGGGTACTCCGGTTTCCGGTGATTGGCGTGTCCGTAGTGTATGAATAGGTGTGTGTGAGTGTGTATGTGATTGTATGTGTGTATGTGACTTGAACCCCAGACCCTGGAGGTGTAAGGCGGACGTGCTAACCACTAAGCCACCGTGCGCCCTTTACCACAGTTCCATTATCGCATTTTGTTGCCATATGACAACAATTACATCTTACCATTTAACAGAATACACAAAATATATAAACTTGTTTAAATGACAAAAAAAAAATGTTGACTGATCTCGGGTTGTGTTTACTTTTTTTTCCTTTAAGTAGTTTTGCCTAAATATTGAAAGATTAATCAATGTTTTATTATCTCCACCGTGCCATGTTATTGCAGAAAAAGAAGTGCAAACATCACTACCTGGTCATGACAAATGGCTTTTTGTTTGTTAAAACCCTCTTTTTCCCATTACATAGGAAAATAGTAGTTTTGTATCATTGCCTAGCAAAAAATTGGAGATAAATTAATATGGCAACACCATGGAATAAAGGGTTAATGAGTATTCTAACTCTTCCATACTGACTGTTATGGAAGGTTCGATACGCCCAGTATGTTCTGACGGTTGGTTGGTTTATGCTACCACTGTACATTGATAAGTAAAATGTAATCATGTAAATGGTGCACTTATTTAGCGATTTTATCCAAAGCGCTTTACACTGTGTCACATTCACCCTTTCACACACACACACCAATGGGAGCAGAGCTGACATTTAAGGTGCTAACTTGCCATCAGGAGCAACTTGGGGTTCAGTGTCTCGACAAGGACACTTTAGTATGTGTAGTCACGTGGGCTGGGAATCAAACCGCCAACCCTATGATTAGTGGACAACCTGCTCTAGCACCTGCGCCACAACTGCCCATGTGAGATATAAAAAACATACTGATATTGAGAGGAGGTTGATTTGATTGGATATCACTGCAGCATATCTAAACACACGTTTTGATACCGCATTCATTCAAACCTAACCCATTTATTTTGTAATGTATCACTCTGAGCCATTTTACTACCTGAATCAATGGTCAGAAAGACCTTGTTTATGCACATGCACCATGACATCCCATATTGTTTGCTATAAGGCTCAGCTTACATCTTGTTGACGAGTCTGTGATTCGTTTCTCCTCCACCTTAACGACTGTCTAAACCGTCTGACACGATTACATGATCTCACACTGGTGAGCTTTTGTTTAACACACAACTGAACGGACATGGTGCACGTGTAATGGGAACACACGTTCCTATTAGAATGAATAGCAAGAATTGCGGTTCTAGTAAAGGTTTATGATTTATGACTTCGCACTATGTGCTACATTCACAGCAGCAACCTTTCAGCTCCCATTTAACTGCACAAGGATCATTAAACAGATCAGAACAGTTTGCTTTGATGTTTCCTAATCCAAGATCAGCAGGCACGGACACGCTTCAGCAGATTCGTACTCCCGATTGAAAGCCTGCTCAATCCATCTGAATGTTGCTGAGTCAGCGTGAACAGTGTGTGTCAGTGTGGTAAAAGCGTGTGTGTGTGTGTGTGTGTGTGTGTGTGTGTGTGTGTGTGCACTTGCAGGTGGTGAAGGACAGAATCCTGGATCTGTTGAGTAGAGGCGAGGAAGAAGAGAGTCGAGGGGAAGACGTGGTAATGCCATAAAGGCAGATTTATCTCTTCTTCTTCTTCAAGCACCATTGCTATTTGGTGATCATATCTCGTGCTTTTATGATGCGGATCACAATTACGAGAGCTGCACACCATTTTGGCCCAATCTAGTTTTTATATTATTTTTTTTATATATTTTTATATTTCCCAATCAAAGTTTTTATTGATAAATTCATCGCTATTTCCGTGTCCTTGCTACATGCACGATGCCGTAAACGTGATGCCTCATAGCTCAGGTTTGAGTGGAGATGTAATCTTTGGATGTCATTATATCTGATGCTAATGTCGGGCATAAAGCCTAGCTTTTTAGCAATTTAGCCTAGCGATTTCTTGGCATTTGTCAGTTGTGGAATTCCTGAGCAGTGTTACATGATTTCCAACAAACTCTGACCTAATCCAACCTGGGCATGAACCGTTGCCATGACGATGAGGCGAAACTCCGGAGAAACGAAAGCCCCTGCGCTAGCTGTTAGGCGTGTACAATGCATTGCGGATAAAATTGCAGATTTCTGGACAAATCAGAAAGAAGTAGATAAATGATGTATCGATGTGTTATTTAAATAAAATTGTTTATTTCGACCCCTCATGAGGATCATCTACACTTGTGGTTTTGTTTTTAATCGGGATCGTCCGCTAACCATAAGCCATTCTCCACACTCATGAAGTTTCATAAAGTAAGAAGCAAAATCGCAACAAATGTTTATAACTTATTTGTGTAAAAAAATATTGTTCCTAATGTATGACCTAACCTACTAACCCTATAAGCCCGAAGAACCGTCTTGCCCATATTTGACCTATTCCCGTAAGGATGATATACCGGCTTGGTCGTCTATACCAAATACCCATAAGGCCGATATAGCGGATTTACAGTGTAAACGTTATCCCCGTAAGTCCGGTATACCGGCATTACTCTGCTATGATTCCTTACTTATTTAATTATTATTTTTTGACCCGGAAGGTTGATGACGTCACGGCGTTATTACGTCATTACGGCGTCATTACGATGAAGATGATCCAAGCGTGAATGTTGTTGCTAAATGCTAAAATGCATTTTTTCAAATGCATTGACCATGCTGGTGCTCGTATGGTACTTCTAAATGAGTATAATGATTTTAGCGAGCATTTTTCGCCATTTCTCTAGGTAAGAATTGTGCTCTAAGTGGAGTAAGTGGGCGGCTGAGGCTCAGTCGGTAGAGCGGGTTGTCCACTAATCCACTAATTGTAGGGTTGGTGGTTCGAATCCCGGCCCGGGTGAGCCCATGCCGAAGTGTCCTTGGGCAAGACACTGAACCCTAAGTAGCCCCCGATGGCAAGCTAGCACCTTGCATGCAGCTCTGCTACCATTGGTGTGTGAGTGTGTCTCATTTGTAAGTCACTTTGGATAAAAGCGTCTGCTAAATGAATAAATGTAAATGAGTAAAAACACTGAACTACTTCATTTTCAAAGTAATATTACACAAATACATTATTATATAATGTTTCAAGGCCTTCAAATTAAAATGATGATTTTGGCCCGGGAACTCAGGGTTGGCATGCTGTTTCTATGGAGAATATAGGGTTGTGGGACATAATACTGTGGGAACTAAGGGGTAAGAGGGCTAATAATGTTCTTGGGCAAACCGAGCAAAATTCTGAAAGCTCCGCATGTTCTCTGTCTGCATAAATATAAGTAAGTGCCCTGTCTCTCATGTCGCAACAACCGAGGCTTACTGTACATTTCCTCATCATCTTTTAAAAACTGGTGATTGTCGGCGTTGGTCAGCGTCTGTGCTGTGGGAACTAGGCTTAAGGGTGGGAGTGTTTTTTAAAATGTTCCTTTCTGGAATTTTTCCCTCATGTCACACTTTGGCTGCAGTTTTCATGGCATGACCATATAATTAAAATGAATTATAAATGTAACGTATAAATGTAATAATTTTTTTCAGCGTAAAAGCCCAGTACACTACTCTACATGTGCGTGACTATTAATATGCTCTTAAGGCACGTAATCTTTGTTTAAAAGCTGCTTTAGAAGCCACGCAGGTAGTCGCACATTTAGAGAAGTTTGAAGATGCGAATCTGTTAAGAACTTCCTTAAGAAAGGCATTTTAAAATCATGTATTCAAACATTAATGTGTGTCTGTTTTTCACATTCTCAGAGCACGTGTGATCCAGTAGTGAATCATTCAGAGACGATCAGCCACACAGTCAGTGTTCCTTTACAGACCACTCTGGGGACGTTGGAGGAGATCGCCTGCTGAGTGTATTTCCCCTCCAGAGCAGCAGGAGGAGACACAAAAATCCTCCTCACTGTCCCTGATGCCAGGAAACCAGGGGAAGAGACACGGAATAAAAGAAAGGGGAAGGAAAATGATTCATTTTCCCTGTTCGCTTAAACTTCTACATGATCGTTATGTACAAAGCCCAAAAAGAAACAATGATGGCAGCTCTGCCAGGCAGGACAAGTACACGTAAATCTCACACACACACACACACTCACAGAAACACACACACACACAGACACTGACTGTCAAAGTGTTTTCCAAAGCTGAAACTGATGGACGAGAAGTGAGACATATTAACTCCTAATTTCAAACTAGTGTGAGAATGTGATCTGGAACAGTACATGAGTGTGTAAATGCGTCGTCACTGTTCTTGGCTGCCGTTTTAAAGTCTACTGCCAAAACTCGAAGAACGTCAGCCGCAGAAGGACAAGAACCTTTGCATGTGTCAGTTTCTCTGGCTGAGCTGCATTTCTCTCTCATCTGTCTCTCGCTGAAAGCATCGTTTTGCTTACGTCGTGTGTCTCTGCGTCTGATTACGTGCCAGTAGAGATCTGTCCCGAACCCACTCTTTCTTACCTTTTTCTGCTTTCATGCGCTCCTACCCAATTTCTGTTTTTGTATCGGAAAGCACTACGGATCCGTGGGACATTACCGACGTCATCACCTCATCATGTAACCCGCAGATAAATGCGTTTCCAACCCAAGTCATCCCTGAGTCAACCCAAGTGTAGAAATTAACCAATGAGCAAAAGATACTTGCAAATGTTTTATTTGAGTTGTGAAGTGAAATACTATGGTGGTGCATATGTGTAAAACACAATACCAAACCAAAAATGCAACAGCAAATCAGAAAACGCAACCAACGCAACACAGCCCATTGAGACACACGAGAGTCAAACCACACTGCGAATCTGAAGATGTCTTGAATAAAGGAAAAGACGTCCGAGATTTCTTTTTTTTTCATAACAATTTTTATTGATTCTCATACATTTTTCAGAGTACAACAAAGATATATCAATACAGAATCAACATTTTTTTACCCCGATAACAGCCCCTCCC
>JAFFST010047198.1:0-11695 GCA_022414735.1 Noturus placidus | reverse complement strand
CCCAAGGACACTTCGGCATGGGATCACCCGGGCCGGGATTCGAACCACCAACCCTACGATTAGTGGATTAGTGGACAACCCGCTCTACCGACTGAGCCACAACCGCCCCAGAACACAATGTCATCATGTATATTCTTTCCATATTCTCCAGTGCATACATGATAAAGGCCTAATGGAATATTAAAGACATCAAATGGTAGCCATAACACTGCGCTGTTTTTACTATACATTATACAGCAGCAGGTCTAATGGGATGATAATGGAACGACACGGTAGCCTTTAACATTACAGTTGTTGTCCCACAGAAAATCAGCCAGCCTTGTCATTACGCACAAAGAGGCTTGAAAGCTTTAAAATGATAGTATTTGTGCGCCATGTTAAAGTGATTACTCACCACTCCAGTTTGTCCATCTCTTTCTCTCCGCTGCTCTTTTTACATCTCTGTTTGTGAGATTTAATTTGCCATGTCATTATCGCCTGACAAGCTGGACGTTCTGATGCAGTCATGCTAGCTTATTACTGCATCAGAGTTTTGTGACTCATTAAACACAGATTGGTTTAATTAGGAGCTTGTCTCATAAACCCGGACGCAGACATGACGATCGTCTCACAAAGCGAGCGAAGAACTCATCTAAATATAACGGAATTACAGCTATATTTCACAAAACATTATGTTACTATCCAAATGAGTTGTGAGGCAAAATCCAAGCTGATTATTCTTAAACCGCTTCTCCAGCACACAGAATAGCAATCATTCTGACTTTGGTTACATTTCTTACTAAGAGTACCAAACAAAGACATGTGGGTGGAGCCGGCGGCTGTGGCTCAGTCGGTAGAGCGGGTTGTCCACTAATCGTAGGGTTGGTGGTTCGAATCCCGGCCCAGGTGATCCCATGCCGAATTGTCCTTGGGCAAGACACTGAACCCTAAGTTGCCCCCGATGGCAAGCTAGCACCTTGCATGGCAGCTCTGCTACCATTGGTGTGTGAGTGTGTCTCATTTGTAAGTCGCTTTGGATAAAAGCGTCTGCTAAATGAATAAATGTAAATGGTTGGAGCTATAAATGATGCAGATGATTGGTCAAACTCAGCAGTCACAGAATCATCACTAGAGTAGTTTTTCTACCAGACAATACAGGACAGCTACGTTCATTCTTAGTGTCTCAGAACGTCAGTGAATACAACCATAAACCCAGATATTCCTTTAAGTCCGTGGATCCAGCAAGATCTGGAGTCCAGTATGAAACGAGAAGATCTCTACCAAGTATTTGCTGGATGTCGGGGTTCCGGTATTCAGCCAAAACTTTACAATTTATTTTTTAAAAATAAATAAATAAAAGCTTAAGCTCCATCAGTTTGTCTCTGTGGGGTAATGATTAATAATCCTTTAGTAATCCATGATTGTGTTGTATTTAGCTCTTTAGCCCATGATTGTGTTGTGTCCAGCGCTTGTGTTTAATAACGCTTTTGTAAACTTTTTTTTTTAATGTCTTCATGTAAAAGAGTTGAGTGAATGATGTGAGACACTACAATGTTTTTTTTTGTTGTTGTTGTTGTTTTTGTTTTTTTTGTAACCTATAATAGATGAATCATTGACCAAAAAAAAAAAAATGTTTAAAGTATGACATAATAAAAGGACTCACACATTAATACAAAAATAATCATTAATTCATGAGTATTTTAATGATTAGGGCATATCTGATGATCAGTTATTATTTCACGTACAGTACATTGATGTAAAGCACTGTCTTTCTTTGTTTTTTGTTTTTTGTTTTTTTTTTTTTACTTGGCATCCCAACAACAAACAAATGGCACCCTGATCGTGGAATCACCCTCAAATAACCTTTAAAAGAGTGCTTTAATCAGAAATCCAGATCCTTTTAGAAATCCAGAGCCTCTAACTATCCAAAGATTCCCAGAGGAACCCTTTTTTTTTCTTAAAATGAGCATACAGTAAATCATGTAAAACATGCAAAAGGGTTTTGGAAAGTTCTAGATGCAGACTGTTGACCGTACCACGCCATATCACACTGTTTGGTGAACAAGTGCTGCAAGTTTCAATCAAATGATCAGAAAACACTGGCGCTGAGTTATAGCGCAGACTCTGCAGCTGTGCAGTTGATGGGTGTAGGTTTTCACCTCAGTGTTATGGTGAAGGTAAAAATGGTATTAAATGGTTGTGCACTACTGGATGGGATCAAGAAGACTCTAGCAGTTTATAATCTAGCACTGTAATTAGTGTCTGACGTTTTCACTTGCATTCCAATTGTTTACACATGTGTGCTTATGATTGGAAGATGAGATCACATAAGAACGCTTGCACACCGTTCAATTTGTTGAGTCAGAATCAGAGTGAAATTGATACTTTTTTTGGTGTAGTTTTTCTACACTATGCATAGCAAACCTACTAGCAAATAAACGTTGACTGGGCAGGAAGTAGGGTAGGGCACCAAAATGTCCATCCATCCATCCATCCATCTTCAACCGCTTACTCCTTTTCAGGGAACTTGGAGCCTATCCCAGGAGGCATCGGGCACAAGGCGGGGTACACCCTGGACAGGGTGCCAGTCCATCGCAGGGCACAATCACATACACACTCACACACACATTCATACACTACGGACACTTTAGACACAACAATCAGCCTAACATGCATGACTTTGGACTGGGGGAGGAAACCGGAGTACCTGGAGGAAACCCCCACACACACGGGGAGAACATGCAAACTCCACACACACATGGCAGGACTCGAACCCCGGACCCTGGAGGTGTTAGGCGGACATGCTAACCACTAAGCCTGGTTATAAAACATCAAAATAATTCACCAGAGCACAGAAAATGAATCAGGTGATTACAAAAATAACTCGTTTAAAACATCCAAGGTTTATTTTACTCTTGTTTTGTTTGTCAGCTCAAATCTTAAAGCCCTGTCCTTTGGCTCAGTTTAGTAAAACAGTGCTGCACCTCGAATCATACAGGTTCATGTTTGGTTCACTTCCTGCAGTTGGATCAAATCAGAGTCAAATCGCTTCTTCCTTGCAATGGAATAGCACTAGTTACCAAACGAGGACCACCTCGCTCAAACACTCTGGCACCATAAAAATCACACGAGCATGGAGCATCATGTATCGCATCCACCTTTCTTTCTTCTTTTGCTTCGTTCATCAGTCCAAACCTCTTTTGTGGCATAGAGGTTAGCACGTTTGCCCTGCACCTCTGGGGTTAGGGGTTCAATTCTTGGCTCTGCCCTGTGTTTGTGGAGTTTGCATGTTCTCCCCATGCTTCGGGGGAATCCTAATCGGGTACTCCGGTTTTCTCCACCAGTCCAAAGACATTCTGTGTATGCTAATTGGAATCTCTAAATTGTCCATAGTGTGTGAGTATGTGCACGATTTGCTCTGCAGGGTGTCCTCTGCCTTGTGCCCCGAGTCCCCTGGGATCACGTCCAGGCTCCCTGGGACCCTGTGTAGGATAAGCGGTACAGAAAAAGGATCCACATCCACAGCTCTGTCAACTGACTCAGGGTGTAGCAGTTTAACAGCTCATATCTACAGAAACACAACCCAACACACATGGCATGCCATTTGGTTCACTTCCTGTATTTGAACTGATTCAGGCTCGATTAGAACCGTATTGAGAACACCTGAAGGAGATGTTATCAAAGCATTTAGGTCTGCATTCAAGTCCGATTGCTACACAAACGAATTATAACAACAATCAAAGCACCCTATAAGAGTTCCATTTCCCTATACGCCGCACACATCAACAGACATACATTATACACGTTTTTACAGAACTATAAAATCAGCTCTCAGTCACAGGCGTTAAAGTGCTCGTGCTCTACATTAAGCTCGCTCGCACTCACACTCCTCAGATGGGACTCATGAAAATCAGCCACGGCTCGAGGGGCTCGTGAAGAAGCGAACAAATGAATTCAATTCAATAAACAAGGGATTTTGCTTCTTGGCGTCTCACTAATGTTGAGTTATCAGGGGAACCACTGTTTCACCATGCACACACACAAACACAGGGCTTATTTTCTGTTGTCTGAATGTAATCCAAGCCTAGCATTGGTATTTTCCCGGATGTTGAGAAGTTGTTTGTGCCACTGTCATGCCGTGATATTTGTTCCCAAAGCAGAACACCTTAGCAAAAGAAATTAGCAAGCAAGGGCGAGAGGATAAATGACTGGGCTTCTCATGCGGTATTACAGAGGTGTTAATGCATCTATGGGTGGTGTTTTGGTAAATGTAATGAGAGAATAGTGGTGCTCCAGTACTCACTTCATGACTTTCATTAATTTCATGCTATTATTATTATTATTATTATTATTATTATTATTATTATTATTATTATTATTATTATTATGTGGAATGTTTTATATTCTGCATTGTTATCAGTTTCTGTGCGTCACTTATGTGTTGCAGAGCACCAATATTATCAAATTACAGATAAATCAAGATCAATCCCAAAAGCCCGAGTGCAAGAAGAACTGTTGTGTTTCATCATTTATCAAAAATTAATGCAAATGAAAACACTACTGAAGAAAGAATTGTTTAAAACTAAATTATTGTTTATTATTATTTTTTTAAACATTTTTTTACAGTGACAACTTTTTGGATTATGAAATTAGAACATATCTGAATCTTCTAGCACAATTTTCCTTCATGTGATTTTCACATGACTTGTTTAATTTTGCATGATTGTTTCACAATTCGTTTGATTTCACGTGATTTTCCCCAACATTATAATTTATTTTCACATGTAATTTATTTTTACATGATTTAAAAAAAAAAATCCATTTCTTTTCTCAGGTGTTTTGTTCCACGATTCAATTCTATTCCTGTGTAATTTTGTATTTACATGATTCGTGTTCTGCAGATGTTCATTTCTCGCACAGAGCACATTCATGTGTCCTATGACACAAGTTAACTTGAGTTCAAATATGTACAGATTTCAGGGCATGGTGAAATGCACTTTCACAATGACTTTGTTTACATGGACAGCAGTAATCTAATTATTGACATTATTCTGAATAAGATAATATCGTCATTAAGTAAGTCGCTTTTAGAAAACTCCTGTCATGTTCCTGTTTTACGTGAACATAATTTGATTAACAGCCCGCGTCATTACGTCACCGCGCCACGTCTACCGACGTCAATCCAGAATTTCACGTATCTACATACAGTTTGTCTTCGTGATGGTACCGTATACAGTTTTGGGTGTTTTTATGTTTAATTTTAAGCAGTTAATTATTTGTCATTCTGTACGTGCAAATAGATGACTGCTTGAAGCCGTGGGCTGCGTCCCAAACCGCATATTTACAGTCTATATAGTAGCCGAGATACATGTATTTCCCCTACTATATAGCAGTTACGTACGTGGTTTGGGACGCAGCCGTGATCTCTTGTTTGCTGTAAAACGGTTGAGAAAAGACGTGTGTGTACGTGTCCTGTAGCACAATGCGGTGAAAACTCACACACGACGTTAATAATGTGATTAAGGTGTGTACATGTCTGTAATACACGTCGATAATGTGACTAAAACAGCAATACTCCTATCTTTCTATCCATCCATCCAGCCATCCTCAACCGCTTATCTGTAATCGCAAGGGTAGCAGCTCCAGCAAGGGACCCCAAACTTCCTTTTCCCGAGCCACATTAACCAGCTCTGACTGGGGGATCCTGAGGCGCTCCCAGACCAGTGTGGAAATATAGTCTTTCCACCTAGTCCCAGTCTTCATTCTATTTGTGTTTAATTCGAGTATGACTTTAATAGGATTAAGGTCATTAACAATCTCTGTTTACAAGCTAGTTTCTTAATCAGAGTATCGTCGTAATCGGGTTAATATTGGATTATTGTTGTCCATGTAAACACTGGTTGTTCCCACTATGTGTTTCCAATGTGGTCCGTCTTTAACTTATGTATTATTATGGAATGATGTGATGTTTGTGAAATGTAGTCTGACAAAATTGTATTAATATTCGATAACTGATGACATAAAAGCAGTTCTTGGAAATACCTCAAACAACAAATATATGAGCGGGTACCATGAGGGTTGATCATTTTTTTGAAGTTTATGAAAACTGCAAGCTTACATGCATTAAATTAAATGTTTGATGCCTATTATGTAGTGTGTTCTAGCTATAATATTCACATACATATGTGGACACTAGGGCTGCACGATTATGGCTAAAATGATCATCCTGATTATTTTGATCAATATTGAGATTATTTACCACAAGGATTCATTGATTTTAAGGACGTCATATTTTTTTATTGCACTTTCACATTTCCATAAACAGGTTCCTGCTTTCACCTTCATGTTGTGCTACATTCCTGGTAATGTGCAAAAAAACTTTGCATCAAATTAGACTGGTCCTTCAAGTGCAGCGTCTCGTAGAAGCAATTACTGGTGTACTTTATTTCATAGAATAAAACGTGAAAATATTTTGAGCTTGTGTTCATCACATGTAACCAAAATACCATTCAAAAAACCCATTGACTTCAGGACGATGGAACCGGAAGCGCTAAAATGCTAACTCTTTTCTGAGTTTTCCCATACAAAATGGCGTCATCCCTGTGCCGCTCTATGGTGACTAGCTGTAAGTTTAGGACGCGCATGATTTAATACGCATCTGAGTTTTCTATGAGAGGAGGACGAACTTTAAAAGCTAGTCGATCATGTTCATGTGATCGGGGGCAGTCCAAATCATAATCGAGATCGATATTCAATTAATCGTGCAGCCATAGTGGCCATGTTGGCATTCTTTCATATGCAACAAGAGAATTTAAACATATTTTCTAAGATGAAAACACTGAAATCAGCCTGCAAATGTTTACAATGGTTACATTTTCTGCTGTAAATGAAACAGATCAGATAATGTTGTGACAATGATGACATTCAGGTTTGCTCCTCACTTCTTTCTTTCTCTTCAACTGCTTTTCTGCTCTATGAATTCATCCGGTTTGTAGAAATGGCAATTTACATTTTGCTTGTCATTTTTAATTTTCACGGTCACTGCGAGATTAAGTGGTATGCATCTGTGTCTTTAATGTGATTAAAATCAAAATGTTGTTTTTTGTTCTTTTCTTGTTTATTAGGCTTCCTTTTGTTGCTGTCTGTGTGGATAAGCTACATTCAAATCCATTGATGTCCAGTAAGTACTTTATCTTGGTCAGGGATGCAGAGGATGTAGATTTTATCTCGGGAATGCACCCTGGATGGGACGCTAGTCCTTGCAAAGCACCATGCATAAACACATTATTATATAGGCAATTTAGAGTAGCTGCCATGTGTTCGGGAGGTGGGAGGAAACCAGAGAACCCACCAAGACACAGGGGTGACATGTGAAACTCCACACAGACAGTAATCAGAGTTTAGGATTGAATCAAGGAGACTGAGGAAGAAACGCTACCCACGGCACCGCCATGCTGCCCCTAAATTCCAGGTAATAAATACTAGCAATACTACCTCAACTATTATATTCCATTCTAACTCTAAATCTGATCATAGTTTCATGTGTCCTGTTGGATCAAATTCACTATTTTTATCTCTTCAGAAGTAAAAGACAACAAAAACAAATAAATAAATAAATAAATAAATAAATAAATAAATAAAAAAAACAAAGATCTCTTGGAAAAACGTCCCCATATGCAGAATAGTTCTCAAGCCTACGACAGAACAGATGCAGAGTTGGTCTTTAAACGTATCCGTGGAATGCAAAAGAGATACCTTCAGGCAAAAACCATCTGAGACGCTCAACCATCTGGAGCTATATTTTAACCTCACAACCTTATCAAAAGCAAAGCCAGAAAAGCAACCAAACTGAGATCAGTACAGAGAAAAGAGAGATTACATAATTATGAAATACTGTAGGTAGAAAGTACAAAGTGGACAAATGAACGTACGAAGGGGTCAAATAATAATTTTATTTGACTTAAAATTTTTGTTTTTTTAATTATTAAAATGACATGTGGTCAATAACTTTAATAAACAAACTTAAGGAACAGATGGACCATCCTCAAGCCCAGTTAGTTGATCTTTCCTGACTTTCCAGCACAACTATCCCTGTGGCACTACACCGCCTGCCTGATATTGTGTAGGCCCACCAAAAGAGCTCTGATTCTTCAATGCATGGACTCCAGAAGAGCTCTGAAGGTGTGCTGAGGTATCTGGCACCAAGCTGTTAGCAGCAAATCCTTTAAGTCCTCCATGGATCTGACTTGTGTGTCCAGCACATCCCACAGATGCTCAATCAGATTGAAATCTGAGGATTTTGGAGGCCAAGTCAACACATTGAACTCTTTTTCATGCTCCTCAAACAATTCCTGAACAGTTTTTGGAGTGTGGCAGAGAGCATTATCCTGCTGAAAGAGGTCACTGCCATTAGGGAATTCTGTTGCCATGAAAGGGTGTACTTGGTATGCAACAATGTTTAGGTAGGTGGTAGGTGACAAAATTACATCCACATCAAAGGCAGGACCCACGGTTTCCCAGCAGAACATTTCCCAGAGCACCACACTGCCTCCTCCGGTTTACCTTCTTTCCATAGTGCATCCTGATCCCATCTCTTCCCTGGGAAGTACACATGATGTAAAAAACAAAATGACTCATCAGACCAGGCCACTTTCTTCCATTGTGCCATGGTCCAGTTCTGATGCCCAGATGCCCATTGTAGGTGCTATCATTGGTGGACCAGAGTCAGCATGGGCATTCTGACCAGTCTGCAGTGTTGCACAATTTTCAAGCCTTTTATGATTTCAGATTGCTGCCTCAATAATCTATAAACACTGAAAACAGCAGAATTTGTTCAAAATTCTACATACCTCAAAGTTCCCAATTAAAATGAAGCACTGTGTTGCACAATTTTCAAGCCTTTTATGATTTCAGATTGCTGCCTCAATAATCTATAAACACTGAAAACAGCAGAATTTGTTCAAAATTCTACATACCTCAAAGTTCCCAATTAAAATGAAGCACTGGAGTCGGTTCGTGAGGAGAAGCAGGTACAAATTTATTGAAGACAAAAAGCCTTGTTTCCATCAAAAATGAGATTCAGGTTTGGAGCGCCCCAAAGTGAGATCTGAAAAACTCTGTGCCTTAGCACCAGGTTATATACCATTTTCATAGGGGCGTCTCCACATCTGTTCCACCAATGGGTGGTCAAATTTCCCAAATACTATTAAAACTTTGCTTTGAGTTTCAATTAAAACCCAGCTAACCTTGTCATCCTATAAAAAAGAAGGTTTTCCTGTTTTTTCCATTCCGTCATTTGCCTTCAAGCTGTGCAGACCCCTGCTGTTTTGTGCTCCTAAAGGATCTAATTTTCTTATCATAATTATGGGTGAGTACACTATGCTGCTTTTTCCATTACATTACTTGTGGTTATATCGTATTCCTTTCTGCTCTGTTTATATTAATTTCCTGTGGTGCCCTAGGCGGTGTATCAATGAGCCCTTCCCTTCATCTTATGGCTTTATTGTGCAGACCTTATCCATTCATTTAATTATGGGTCTCATGTTCTGCTGGATGACCTCATCTCTTATTATATTTCCCTCTCGTGTGTGTGTGTGTGCGTGTAGATGGACGAGGCGCCTTTTTTCCTAACCTCGAGGGACTGGATTTGAACACTCGCTATCAGCTCATTCACCTGATGGCCGATCTAGCCTTGCTGTCAGAGGTGTTATCCTCTCCTCCTGATACCTCAACCTTTCCGCCTCCTCTTCGTTACCGGATTTCTCCTGTCAAGACATATACAGATGTGTCCACCCAAACGGACTCTCACTCTCTTCCTGCTTCCACATCTGTGGGTTTCTCTCAGGATACCCTGATAATATCTGCTCCCCCTTCCAGCCCTTCTTTCTCCTCTGCTTCACCCTATGAGGACATTCCTGAAGACATACATGTGTATGGTGATTCCCCCGGACGTACACCCTTTTATTACCCTTTTTCTCCCTTCTGCCCTGGATCTCCTGATTATAGGCCTATGAGCCCTTGTATAACTGACCTTGAATAAACTTTTATTATTGTTTGTCTTGATTGTTGTCTTAGTTATTATTTTTCAACACTACATTCCCTCCTCTGAGGCTTGGAAAGCCTCATAATTCCATCTTCCTTCCTTAGTTCAGAGGGTAATAATGCTCAAATCGTCCCACCCTTAATCTCTTTTTGTCCTTGTTCCATCTCCACACCTGCACTTCCATACACCCTGCCATTTCTGTTTCCCCACCTTCCCAGTATGGTCGTGGGCTTAGGTTCCAGATCCGTACTGCGCACCGCCCTGGGTTTTCCTTCACATACTTAAGTAAACCTGGGGACACACCCTGTGTTGGAACGAAAATCTGACCTGATTCTTGGTAAGGGAGATATAAAACAGGATTTAAGTACCCTCCCCTTCCGTAGGGTGGGGCAACACAAGTCCGCCAGTATGATGACATAATTGTACTTCCTTTATAGTTTTAACTTCAATAATTACCGTATTATTGCTATTGAGTATACAATCTTATGTTACTTCTATGTTGATTATAACTTGCAGGTGGGTTTGTCCCTATGTTTCTCGACCTGGGCTTTTTGCCCACGATCTTGTATTGTTCGGGACCACCTGATGATAAATATGTTTGATACTACTCTCAGTGACCTCCTTCTTCTCAAAAACTTTCAGACTCATACGGGGGTGAGCGAAAAACCCTGTGTTCAGGGAAAATTCTCACCCTGTCAGCCGTTTTGCTCGACAACACATGGTGCCCGTATCAGTCTATCTTACATATTACACTTCTAATCATTCTTTTCATACGGTACATCATCACATCACATTATTACTTCAACATGACTTAGATTATTGTTGTTTCTTCTGCTGCGTTGTCTGTCTTCGACCCAGGCACTTTGCGTGCCGTTGAGGGCCGCCTTCTGGGGAGAGGTTAGGCTAGCACGTACACCCAGGGCATGGCTCTTCTCATCTGCTTCTCATCCTTGTTATTTTCTCCAGATTGTTCAGTTCATAGGGTATGGATGCACAAAAACAGCCTTTCGTAGCCTGTTTCCTTGTTGAGTTAGCTGTCTGATGATGACGACTGTACTGCACCTCCGTTGTTGTCCTTCAGTTGCTATCTCTTCTTCTTGTGCCTCGTTTTGTATTTCCACCACAGCTCTCCCCGGGTGGTTGCATAGTAACGCCTGGGCGATAGCGGGTTCTCTGTTCATACAGCACATGCCACAGTGTAAGTGGAACGACCATGGGGTGGGCAAGGCTGGGGTGATTGTTTCCCCATCGGGTTGTGCGGGGCGGGTATACCATGTGGTCATGTTTCGTCTTTTTCTCGGTCAAGCCTTCAAGCTATCTTCCTTGTATTTAGACTGTCGTGTGTCAGGACCTTTTTAATGTCAGTGTTCCGTTTGTGTGCCTCTTGTCTATTGGGTTTTTTGTCTACACTCGTGTGTCTTGCTCAATATTAACGTCAAATGCATTGCCTTGTTCTTCCTCGTCTTCTGAGATACCGTGGAGCAGGGGGTTGGGGGTGTACGTGTCCCATGTATAGCCGCCTCGGTGGTAGTTAGGTTGCGGAGGAACTCTAGCGAGATGTATGTGACCCTGTGTATCTCTTGGTTCTCTGGGTTCCCTAGCTTTTGGTTCCCTAGCTTTTAGCATAACCACCACCCCCCGTTGAGGCGGTGACGCCTCACCTAACAGGACATA
>JAFFST010047197.1:4617-24419 GCA_022414735.1 Noturus placidus | reverse complement strand
GTGTGAGAGTGTGTGTGTGTGTGTGTGTGTGTGTGAGAGAGAGTGTGTGAGTGAGAGAGTGTGTGTGAGAGTGTGTGTGTGAGAGTGTGCGAGAGAGTGAGTGCAAGAGAGAGTGTGTGTGTGAGAGAGAGAGTGAGAGAGTGTGTGTATGTGTGTGTGTGTGTGTGTGTGTGTGTGTGTGTATGTGTGTGTGTGTAGCAGCACCTCCAGGCAGGAACTCCATGAGCAGGTACAGATTCTGTTTATCCTGGAAACTGTAAAACATCTTCACCGCCCACAGACTGTCTGCCTGAACCAGTATATCTCTCTCTGCACGAATATGAGCCACCTGATAGACAGAGAGAGACAGAGAGAGACAGAGAGAGAGGTGAGATGAGAGACAGAGAGAGAGAGACAGAGAGTGAGAGGCGAGATGAGAGACAGACAGAAAGAGAGGTGAGATGAGAGAGAGAGACACACAGAGAGAGAGGCGAGATGAGAGACAAAGATAGAGAGAGAGGTGAGATGAGAGATGATGAGAGACAGACAGAGAGAGAGAGCGAGAGGTGAGATGAGACAGACAGAGAGAGAAGTGAGATGAGAGACAGAGATAGAGAGAAAGAGAGATAGAGAGAGGTGAGATGAGAGACAGAGAGAGAGAAAGAGGTGAGATGAGAGAGAGGTGAGATGAGAGACAAAAAGGTGAGATGAGAGAGAGATAGAGAGATGAGAGACAGAGAGGTGAGATGTGAGAAAGAGGTGAGATGAGAGAGAGAGAGAAAGAGGTGAGGAGAGAGAGAGAGAAAGAGGTGAGAAGAGAGACAGAAAGGTGAGATGAGAGAGAGGTGAGATGAGAGACAGAGAGAGGTGAGATGAGAGACAGAAAGGTGAGATGAGAGAGAGAGATAGAGAGATGAGAGACAGAGAGAGATGAGATGTGAGAGAGAAAGAGGTGAGATGAGAGAGAGAGAGAAAGAGGTGGGATGAGAGACAGAAAGGTGAGATGAGAGACAGACAGAGAGAGAGAGACAGAGAGTGAGAGGTGAGATGAGAGACAGACAGAAAGAGAGGTGAGATGAGAGAGAGAGAGAGAGACAGAGGCGAGATGAGAGACAGAGAGAGAGACAGAGGGAGAGGCGAGATGAGATGAGAGATGGTGAGATGAGAGACAGACAGAGAGAGAGGTGATATGAGAGACAGAGAGAGAGAGAGCGAGAGGTGAGATGAGACAGACAGAGAGAGAAATGAGATGAGAGACAGAGTTAGAGAGATAGAGAGAGGTGAGATGAGAGATAGAGAGAGGTGAGATGAGAGACAGACAGATAGAGGGGTGAGATGAGAAACAGAAAGGTGAGATGAGAGACAGAAAGGTGAGATGAGAGACAAAGAGAAAGACAGAGGTGAGATGTGAGACAGAGGTAAGATGTGAGACAGAGAGAGGTGAGATGTGAGACAGAGGTGAGATGTGAGATATAGGTGAGATTTGAGAGAGAGAGAGGTGAGATGTGAGACAGAGAGGTGAGATGTGAGACAGAGAGGGAGAGGTCAGATGTGAGACAGGTGAGATGTGAGAGAGGTGAGATGTGAGAGAGAGATAGAGGTGAGATTTGAGACAGAGAGGGAGGGGAAAGATTTGAGACAGAGAGATAGAGGTGAGATTTGAGACAGAGAGGGAGAGGTCAGATGTGAGACAAAGAGAGGTGAGATGTGAGAGAGAGATAGAGGTGAGATTTGAGACAGAGAGATGGAGGTGAGATTTGAGACAGAGAGGTCAGATGTGAGACAGAGGTAAGATGTGAGATGTGAGAGAGAGACAGAGGTAAGATGTGAGACAGAGAGATAGAGGTGAGATTTGAGACAGAGAGATAGAGGTGAGATTTGAGACAGAGAGGGAGGGGTGAGATGTCAGACAGAGAGGGAGGGGTGAGATGTGAGACAGAGGTAAGATGTGAGAGAGAAGTGAGATGTGAGACAGAGGTAAGATGTGAGACAGAGGTGAGATGTGAGACAGAGTGGGAGAGGTGAGATGTGAGACAGAGAGGGAGAGGTGAGATGAGAGATAGAGGTGAGATGAGAGACAGAGAGAGAGAGGCGAGATGAGAGACAGACAGAGAGAGAGGTGAGATGAGAGACAGACAGAGAGAGGTGAGATGAGAGATAGAAAGGTAAGATGAGAGAGAGAGAAAGAGGCAAGATGAGAGAGAGAGAAAGAGGCGAGATGAGAGAGAGAAAGAAGTGAGATGAGAGACAGAGAGAGGTGAGATGTGAGACAGAGAGAGAGGTGAGATGTGAGAGAGAGGGAGAGGTGAGATGTGAGAGAGAGGGAGAGGTGAGATGCGAGACAGAGGGAGAGGTGAGATGTGAGAGAGGTGAGATGTGAGAGAGGTGAGATGTGAGAGAGGTGAGATGTGAGAGAGAGGGAGAGGTGAGATATGAGACAGAGAGAGAGGTGAGATGTGAGACAGAGGTGAGATGTGAGACAGAGGTGAGATGTGAGACAGAGAGAGAGGTGAGATGTGAGACAGAGGTGAGATGTGAGACAGAGGTGAGATGTGAGACAGAGGTGAGATGTGAGATGTGAGACAGACAGGTAACTCTGCTCTGAGTTTTTTCAGTGTTCATGTGATCACCTGTTCTTTTTCCAACATGTCGGCTTTACGCAGGATCTTCATGGCATAAACATGACCCGTGTCCTTCTTTTGCACTAGACGCACCTAAGGAACACATGCACGCGCACACACAGCACACGCAGACACACAGCACACGCAGTACACGCAGCAGACGCAGACACACAGCAGATGCAGACACACAGCACACGCAGACACACAGCACACGCAGATACACAGCACACGCAGACACAGCACACGCAGACACAGCACACGCAGACACACAGCACACGCAGACACACAGCACACGCAGACACACAGCACACGCAGACACACAGCACACGCAGACACACAGTCACCACTTCAACTCACACTGAATGGATTTGCACACACTCACTATAAACAAACATTGTCTCTCTTTTATCACTCCATTAGTTTAGTCATTGTAGTTCACACCATTAAATAGTGGAGGTTCACAGTGTGTCGTGGGTTGTGTTGTGTGCAGTGTGTTGTGTGCAGTGTGTTGTGCGCAGAGTGTTGTGCGCTGTACCTCTCCAAATGCTCCTCGCCCAATCACTTTCAGCGACTCAAAGTCATCCAAACCGAGCCTTGTCCTCTTCAAGCGGAGGAAATCTGTCTCTTTCTTTGCATGCTGAGAACGCCTCACTCGCTTCTGCAGGGGAGAAAACACTCTTCAGCCTGATTACACCTCACACTACACCTCAACTCACTGCACCTCACACTGCACCTAACACTGCACCTCACACTACCTCACCCAACACCTCAGTCTACACCTAACACTACACCTCACCTGTACCTCACTACACCTCTCACTGCACCTCACTCTACACCTAACACTACACCTCACCTGTACCTCACTACACCTCACACAACACCTCACACTGCACCTAACACTACACCTCACCTGTACCTCACTACACCTCACACAACACCTCATCTACACCTAACACTACACCTCACCTGTACGTCACTACACCTCACACTGCACCTCACTCTACACCTAACACTACACCTCAGCACACCTCACACTGCACCTAACACTACACCTCACCTGTACCTCACTACACCTCACCCAACACCTCACTCTACACCTAACACTACACCTCACTGCAGCTCATACTACATCTCACTATACCTCATTACATCTTATTACACCTCCCACTACACCTCAACTCACTGCACCTCACACTACACCTCACCTGTACCTCACACAACACCTCACCACACCTCACCTGTACCTCACTACACCTCACCCAACACCTCACTCTACACCTAACACTACACATCACTGCAGCTCATACTACATCTCACTACACCTCACCTGTACCTCACTGCATCTCACCTGTACATCAGTACACCTCACACTAAACATGACCCCTCACAGCACCTCATTAAAACTCACACTACAACTCACTGCACCTCACACCACACCTCACTACAACTCACACAACGCATCACTAAACATCACTGCACCTGATATTACACATCCCTGCACCTCACACTACACCTCACTGCACCTCATTACACCTCACACTACACCTCACTACAACTCACAGTACACCTCACTGCACCTCATTACACCTCACTACAACTCACACTACACCTCATTACACCTCACACTACACCTCACTATACCTCACAGCAGCTCATTACACCTCACACTACACCTCACTAAAACTCACACTACACCTCACTGCACATCATTACACCTCACAGTACACCTCACTGCACATCATTACACCTAACAGTACACCTCACTGCACATCATTACACCTCACAGTACACCTCACTGCACATCATTACACTTCAAAGTACACATCACTACACCTCACACTACACCTCACTGCACATCATTACACCTCACACTACACCTCACTGCAGCTCATTACACCTCACACTACACCTCACTGCACATCATTACACCTCACACTACACCCAACTACAACTCACACTACACCTCATTACACCTCACTACACCTCATTACACCTCACAGCACCTCATTACACCTCACACTACACCTCACACTACACCTCAATGCAGCTCATTACACCTCACACTACACCTCATTACACCTCATCACAACTCACTGCACATCATTACACCTCACTGCACCTCATTACACCTCACACTACACCTCACTGCACCTCATTACACCTCACTACAACTCACACTACACCTCACTGCACCTCAGTACACCTCACACTATACCTCACTGCACCTCATTACACCTCAATGCACCTCAGTACACCTCACACTACACCTCACTGCACCTCAGTACACCTCACCCAACACCTCAGTCTACACCTAACACTACACCTCACCTGTACCTCACTATACCTCACACTACACCTCACTGCAGCTCATTACACCTCACACTACACCTCACTGCAGCTCATTACACCTCACACTACACCTCACTGCAGCTCATTACACCTCACACTACACCTCACTGCACCTCATTACACTACACCACTACAACTCACAGTACACCTCACTGCACCTCAGTACACCTCACACTACACCTCACAACTCACACTACACCTCATTACACCTCACACTACACCTCACAGTACACCTCACTATACCTCACAGCAGCTCATTACACCTCACACTACACCTCACTACAACTCACACTACACCTCACTGCAGCTCATTACACCTCACACTACACCTCACTACAACTCACACTATACCTCACTGCACCTCATTACACCTCACTGTACCTCATTACACCTCACACTACACCTCACAGTACACCTCACTGCACCTCACTATACCTCACTACACCTCACTGCACCTCATTACACCTCACAGTACACCTCTCACTGCACCTCATTACACCTCACTACAACTCACACTACACCTCACTACAACTCACTACACCTCACTGCACCTCATTACACCTCACACTACACCTCACTACAACTCACACTACACCTCACTGCACCTCATTACACCTTACACTACACACTATACCTCACTGCACCTCATTACACCTCACTGTACCTCACTACAACTCACTACACCTCACTGCACCTCATTACACCTCACACTACACCTTCACTGCACCTCACACTACACCTCACTACAACTCACACTACAACTCACACTACACCTCACACTACACCTCACTACACCTCACACTATACCTCACTGCACCTCATTACACCTCACACTACACCTCACAGTGCACCTCACTACACCTCACACTGCACCTCATTACACCTCACTATACCTCACACTACAACTCACTGCACCTCATTACACCTCACAGTACACCTCACAGTACACCTCACTGCACCTCACTATACCTCAATACACCTCACACTACACCTCACTACAACTCACACTTCACCTCACTACAACTCACACTTCACCTCACTACAACTCACTTCACCTCACTACAACTCACTTCACCTCACTACAACTCACACTTCACCTCACTACACCTCACAGCACCTCACTGCATCTCACACTACACCTCACTACAACTCATACTACACCTCATTACACCTCACACTACACCTCATTACACCTCACACTACACCTCATACTACACCTCATTACACCTCACACTACACCTCATTACACCTCACACTACACCTCATTACACCTCACACTACACCTCACTGCACCTCATTACACCTCACACTACATCTCACTGCACCTCATTACACCTCACACTACACCTCACTATACCTCACAGCAGCTCATTACACCTCACACTACACCTCACTAAAACTCACTGCACCTCATTACACCTCACACTACATCTCACTGCACCTCATTACACCTCACCTCACTACACCTCACTACACCTCACTACAACTCACACTACACCTCACTACAACTCACACTACACCTCACTGCAGCTCATTACACCTCGCACTACACCTCACTACACCTCACACTACACCTCATTACACCTCATTATACCTCACACTACACCTCACTGCACCTCATTACACCTCACTACAACTCACACTACACCTCACTGCACCTCATTACACCTTGCACTACACACTATACCTCACTGCACCTCATTACACCTCACTGTACCTCACTACAACTCACTGCACCTCATTACACCTCACAGTACACCTCACAGTACACCTCACTGCACCTCACTATACCTCATTACACCTCACTGCACCTCATTACACCTCACACTACACCTCACTGCAGCTCATTACACCTCACACTACACCTCACTGCAGCTCATTACACCTCACACTACACCTCACACTACACCTCACAGTACACCTCACTACAACTCACACTACACCTCACTGCACATCACACTACACCTCACTGAAACTCACACTACACCTCACTGCAGCTCATTACACCTCACTGTAGCTCATTACACCTCACACTACACCTCACTGCACCTCATTACACCTCACTACACCTCACACTACACCTCACTACAACTCACACTACACCTCATTACACCTCACACTACACCTCACTATACCTCACAGCAGCTCATTACACCTCACACTACACCTCACTGCAGCTCATTACACCTCACACTACACCTCACTGCAGCTCATTACACCTCACACTACACCTCACTACAACTCACACTTCACCTCACTACAACTCACACTTCACCTCACTACAACTCACACTTCACCTCACTACACCTCACTGCACCTCATTACACCTCACTACACCTCACACTACACCTCACTGCACCTCATTACACCTCACACTACACCTCACTGCAGCTCATTACACCTCACACTACACCTCACTACAACTCACACTACACCTCATTACACCTCACACTACACCTCACTATACCTCACAGCAGCTCATTACACCTCACACTACACCTCACTGAAACTCACACTACACCTCACTGCAGCTCATTACACCTCACTGCACCTCATTACACCTCACACTACACCTCACTGCACCTCATTACACCTCACCTCACTACAACTCACACTTCACCTCACTACACCTCACACTTCACCTCACTACAACTCACACTATACCTCACTGCACCTCATTACACCTCACTGTACCTCATTACACCTCACACTACACCTCACAGTGCACCTCACTACACCTCACAGTACACCTCACTGCACCTCACTATACCTCATTACACCTCACTGCACCTAATTACACCTCATACTACACCTCACTACAACTCACACTATACCTCACTGCACCTCATTACACCTCACTGTACCTCATTACACCTCACACTACACCTCACAGTGCACCTCACTATACCTCACACTACACCTCACTGCACCTCATTACACCTCACTATACCTCACACTACAACTCACTGCACCTCATTACACCTCACAGTACACCTCTCACTGCACCTCATTACACCTCACTACAACTCACACTACACCTCACTACACCTCACTGCACCTCATTACACCTCACTACAACTCACAGTACACCTCACTGCACCTCATTACACCTCACTACAACTCACACTACACCTCATTACACCTCACACTACACCTCACTACAACTCACACTACACCTCACTGCAGCTCATTACACCTCACACTACACCTCACTGCCGCTCATTACACCTCACACTACACCTCACTACACCTCACTATACCTCACAGCAGCTCATTACACCTCACACTACACCTCACTATACCTCACACTACAACTCACTGCACCTCATTACACCTCACAGTACACCTCTCACTGCACCTCATTACACCTCACTACAACTCACACTACACCTCACTACACCTCACTATACCTCACTGCAGCTCATTACACCTCACACTACACCTCACTACAACTCACACTACACCTCACTGCACCTCATTACACCTTACAGTACACCTCACTGCACATCATTACACCTAACAGTACACCTCACTGCACATCATTACACCTCACAGTACACCTCACTGCACATCATTACACTTCAAACTACACCTCACTGCACATCACACTACACCTCACTGAAACTCACACTACACCTCACTGCAGCTCATTACACCTCACACTACACCTCACTGCACCTCATTACACCTCACAGTACACCTCAATACACCTCACACTACACCTCACTGCACCTCATTACACCTCACTACACCTCATTACACCTCACACTACACCTCACTGCAGCTCATTACACCTCACACTACACCTCACTGCACCTCATTACACCTCACTACAACTCACACTACACCTCACAACAACTCACACTACACTTCACTGCACCTCATTACACCTCACACTACACCTCACTACAACTCACACTACACCTCAATGCACCTCATTACACCTTACACTACACCTCACTACACACTATACCTCACTGCACCTCATTGCACCTCATTACACCTCACTGTACCTCACTACAACTCACACTACACCTCACTGCACCTAATTACACCTTCACTGCACCTCATTACACCTTACACTACACCTCACTACACACTATGCCTCACTGTACCTCATTGCACCTCATTACACCTCACTGCACCTCATTACACCTCACTGCACCTCACACTACACCTTCACTGCACCTCATTACACCTCACACTACACCTCACTACAACTCACTGCAGCTCATTACACCTCACACTACACCTCACACTATACCTCACTGCACCTCATTACACCTCACTGCACCTCATTACACCTCACACTACACCTCACTACAACTCACACTACACCTCATTACACCTCACTATACCTCACAGCAGCTCATTACACCTCACACTACACCTCACTAAAACTCACTACACCTCATTACACCTCACTACAACTCACTGCACCTCATTACACCTCACACTACACCTCACTGCACCTCATTACACCTCACCTCACTACAACTCACACTACACCTCACAACAACTCACACTACACCTCACTGCACCTCATTACACCTCACACTACACCTCACTACAATTCACACTACAACTCACAACAACTCACTACACCTCACTGCACCTCATTACACCTTACACTACACCTCACTACACACTATACCTCACTGCACCTCATTACACCTCACTGTAGCTCACTACAACTCACACTACACCTCACTGCACCTCATTACACCTCACTACAACTCACACTTTACCTCACTGCACCTCATTGCACACCACACTACACCTCACTGCAGCTCACACTACACCTCACTACAACTCACACTACACCTCATTACACCTCACAGCACCTCATTACACCTCACACTACACCTCACTACAACTCACTTCACCTCTCTACAACTCACTTCACCTCAATACAACTCACTTCACCTCAATACAACACACACTAAACCTCACTACACCTCACACTATACCTCACAATACACCTCACTACAACTCATACTACACCTCATTACACCTCACACTACAACTCATTACACCTCACTACAACTCATTATACCTCTCATTCCACCTCACTGCACCTCATTCCACCTCACTGCACCTCATTCCACCTCACTGCACCTCATTCCACCTCACTGCACCTCATTCCACCTCACTGCACCTCATTACACCTCACACTACAACTCACTACACCTCACTACAACTCACACTACACCTCACTACAACTCACACTACACCTCATTACACCTCACAGCACCTCATTACACCTCACACTACACCTCACTACAACTCACTTCACCTCTCTACAACTCACTTCACCTCAATACAACTCACTTCACCTCAATACAACACACACTAAACCTCACTACACCTCACACTATACCTCACTGCACCTCACAATACACCTCACTACAACTCATACTACACCTCATTACACCTCACACTACACCTCATTACACCTCACTGCACCTCATTACACCTCACACTACACCTCAATGCAGCTCATTACACCTCACACTACACCTCACACTACACCTCACAGTACACCTCACTACAACTCACACTACACCTCACTGCACATCACACTACACCTCACTGAAACTCACACTACACCTCACTGAAACTCACACTACACCTCACAACAACTCACACTACACCTCACTGCACCTCATTACATCTCACACTACACCTCACTACACCTCACACTACACCTCACTGCACATCATTACACCTGACACTAAACCTCACTACAACTCACACTATACCTCACTGCACCTCATACTACACCACACTACACCTCACAATATACCTCACTGCACCTCATTACACCTCACTGCACCTCATTACACCTCACTGCACCTCATTACACCTCACTACAACTCACTACACCTCACTGCACCTCGTTACACCTCACTACAACTCACACTACACCTCACTGCACCTCACTATACCTCACTGCACCTCAGTACACCTCACACTACAACTCACAACACCTCGTTACACCTCACTACAACTCACACTATACCTCACTGCAGCTCATTACACCTCACTGCACCTCACTACAACTCACACTACACCTCACTGCACCTCATTACACCTAACTGCACCTCACACTACACCTCACTACAACTCACTACACCTCACTGCACCTCATTACAACTCACTGCACCTCTCACTACACCTCACTACACCTCACAGCACCTCACACTACACCTCACTGCAGCTCATTACACCTCACACTACACCTCACTGCACCTCATTACACCTCACACTACACCTCACTATACCTCACACTACAACTCACTGCACCTCATTACACCTCACAGTACACCTCAATACAACTCACACTACACCTCACTGCACCTCATTACACCTCACAGTACACCTCACCACAACTCAAACTACACCTCACTGCACCTCATTACACCTCACAGTACACCTCACTACAACTCACACTACACCTCACTGCACCTAACTACACCTCATTACACCTCACACTACACCTCACTGCACCTCACTGAAACTCACTACACCTCACAACAACTCACACTAAACCTCACTGGACCTCATTACACCTCACACTACACCTCACTACACCTCACACTACACCTCACTGCACATCATTACACCTGACACTAAACCTCACTACAACTCACTATACCTCACTGCACCTCATACTACACCACACTACACCTCACAATATACCTCACTGCACCTCATTCCACCTCACTGCACCTCATTCCACCTCACTGCACCTCACTCCACCTCACTGCACCTCATTCCACCTCACACTACACCTCACTGCACCTCATTACACCTCACTGCACCTCACACTACACCTCACTGAAACTCACACTACACCTCACAACAACTCACACTAAACCTCACAACAACTCACACTAAACCTCACTGCACCTCATTACACCTCACACTACACCTCACAGCACCTCACACTACACCTCACTGCAGCTCATTACACCTCACACTTCACCTCACTACAACTCATTTCACCTCACTGCACCTCATTAGACCTCACACTACACCTCACTACAACTCACTGCACCTCACTACACCTCACACTTCACCTCACACTTCACCTCACTGCACCTCACACTTCACCTCACTACAACTCACACTTCACCTCACTACAACTCACACTTCACCTCACTACAACTCACACTTCACCTCACTGCAGCTCATTACACCTCACACTACACCTCACTGCACCTCATTACACCTCACACTACACCTCACTACACCTCACACTATACCTCACTACACCTCACACTATACCTCACTGCACCTCATTACACCTCACAGTACACCTCACTGCACCTCATTATACCTCACACTACAACTCACTGCACCTCATTACACCTCACAGTACACCTCACTACAACTCACACTTCACCTCACTACAACTCACACTTCACCTCACTACACCTCACTGCACCTCACACTACACCTCACTACAACTCACTCTACACCTCACTGCACCTCACTGCACCTCATTACACCTCACTGCACCTCACTACACCTCACACTACACCTCACAGCACCTCACACTACACCTCACTGCAGCTCATTACACCTCACACTACACCTCACACTGCACCTCACTACAACTCACACTGCACCTCACTACAACTCACACTGCACCTCACACTTCACCTCACTACAACTCACACTGCACCTCACACTTCACCTCACTACAACTCACACTTCACCTCACTACAACTCACACTTCACCTCACTGCACCTCATTGCACCTCACACTACACCTCACTACAACTCACACTACACCTCACTACAACTCACTGCACCTCATTACACCTCACTGCACCTCATTACACCTCACACTACACCTCACTGCAGCTCATTACACCTCACAGTACACCTCACTGCACCTCATTACACCTCACTGCACCTCATTATACCTCACACTACAACTCACTGCACCTCATTACACCTCACAGTACACCTCACTGCACCTCATTCCACCTCACTGCACCTCATTCCACCTCACTGCACCTCATTCCACCTCACTACAACTCACACTACACCTCACTGCACCTCATTACACCTCACTGCACCTCACACTACACCTCACTACAACTCACTCTACACCTCACTGCACCTCATTACACCTCACTGCACCTCATTACACCTCACACTACACCTCACTGCACCTCATTACACCTCACAGTACACCTCACACTACACCTCACTGCACCTCATTACACCTCACAGTACATCTCACTGCACCTCATTACACCTCACCTCACTACAACTCACACTTCACCTCACTACAACTCACACTTCACCTCACTACAACTCACTGCACCTCACACTACACCTCACTACAACTCACTGCACCTCATTACACCTCACTACACCTCATTATACCTCATTCCACCTCACTGCACCTCATTCCACCTCACTGCACCTCATTCCACCTCACTGCACCTCACTACAACTCACACTACACCTCACTGCACCTCATTACACCTCACTGCACCTCACACAACACCTCACTAGAACTCACTCTACACCTCACTGCACCTCATTACACCTCACTGCACCTCATTAAACCTCACTGCACCTCACTGCACCTCACACTACACCTCACTGCAGCTCATTACACCTCACACTACACCTCACTACAACTCATTACACCTCACTGCACCTCATTAGACCTCACACTACACCTCACTGCACCTCATTACACCTCACACTACACCTCACTATACCTCACACTACAACTCACTGCACCTCATTACACCTCACAGTACACCTCAATACAACTAACACTACACCTCACTGCACCTCATTACACCTCACAGTACACCTCACTACAACTCAAACTACACCTCACTGCACCTCATTACACCTCACACTACACCTCACTGCAGCTCATTACACCTCACAGTACACCTCATTACACCTCACTGCACCTCATTATACCTCACACTACAACTCACTGCACCTCATTACACCTCACAGTACACCTCACACTGCACCTCACTACAACTCACACTGCACCTCACTACAACTCACACTGCACCTCACACTTCACCTCACTACAACTCACACTGCACCTCACACTTCACCTCACTACAACTCACACTTCACCTCACTACAACTCACACTTCACCTCACTACAACTCACACTTCACCTCACTACAACGCACACTTCACCTCACTACAACGCACACTACACCTCATTACACCTCACTGCACCTCACATTACACCTCACTACAACTCACTGCACCTCACACTACACCTCACTACAACTCACTGCACCTCATTACACCTCACTACACCTCATTATACCTCACTGCACCTCATTACACCTCACACTACACCTCATTACAACTCACACTACACCTCACTACAACTCATACTACACCTCACTACAACTCACACTACACCTCACTACAACTCACACTACACCTCACTACACCTCACTACAACTCACACTACACCTCACTACAACTCACACTACAACTCACTGCACCTCATTACACCTCACACTTCACCTCACTACAACTCACACTTCACCTCACTACAACTCACTGCACCTCATTACACCTCACACTACACCTCACTACAACTCACTGCACCTCACTACACCTCACACTTCACCTCACTACACCTCACACTTCACCTCACTACAACTCACACTTCACCTCACTACACCTCACTACAACTCACTGCACCTCACACTCACCTCACTACAACTCACACTTCACCTCACTACAACTCACACTTCACCTCACTACAACTCACACTTCACCTCACTACAACTCACACTTCACCTCACTACAACTCACTGCACCTCATTGCACCTCACATTACACCTCACTACAACTCACTGCACCTCATTACACCTCACTACAACTCACTGCACCTCATTACACCTCACACTACACCTCATTACACCTCACTGCACCTCATTACACCTCACACTTCACCTCACTACAACTCACACTTCACCTCACTACAACTCACACTTCACCTCACTACAACTCACACTTCACCTCACTACAACTCACACTACACCTCACACTACACCTCACTACAACTCACACTACACCTCATTACACCTCACTACAACTCACTGCACCTCACACTACACCTCACTACAACTCACACTACACCTCACTACAACTCACTGCACCTCACTACACCTCACACTTCCCCTCACTACAACTCACTGCACCTCATTACACCTCACACTACACCTCACTACAACTCACGCTACACCTCACTACAACTCACACTACACCTCACACTTCACCTCACTGCACCTCACACTTCACCTCACTGCACCTCACACTTCACCTCACTACAACTCACATTACACCTCACTACAACTCACTGCACCTCACACTACACCTCACTACAACTCACACTACACCTCATTACACCTCACTACAACTCACTGCACCTCATTACACCTCACAGTACACCTCACACTGCACCTCACTACAACTCACACTGCACCTCACTACAACTCACTGCACCTCACTACAACTCACACTGCACCTCACACTTCACCTCACTACAACTCACACTTCACCTCACTACAACTCACACTTCACCTCACTACAACTCACACTACACCTCATTACACCTCACTACAACTCACTGCACCTCATTACACCTCACTGCACCTCATTACACCTCACACTACACCTCACTGCACCTCATTACACCTCACTACAACTTACACTACACCTCATTACACCTCACTGCACCTCACTACAACTCATGCTACACCTCATTACACCTCACCTCATTACACCTCACTACAACTCACTGCACCTCATTACACCTCAGTACAACTCACTGCACCTCATTACACCTCACTGCACCTCATTACACCTCACCTCATTACACCTCACCTCATTACACCTCACTACAACTCACTGCACCTCACACTACACCTCACTACAACTCATACTACACCTCATTACACCTCACTACAACTCGCTGCACCTCATTACACCTCACACTACACCTCATTACACCTCACTGCACCTCATTACACCTCACACTACACCTCATTCTTCATTACACCACACCTCACTGCACTTTGTAAAAACCTCATTCCACCTTATTACACCTCACACTGCACATCATTACAACACACCTCACTCTCATTCTACATACTCTGCGCACAGCACTCTACTCCTCACTACACCACATCTTGCTCATTATACACTGCATCATATAGACTAGAGGATACAGATACTAGATTATAACACTGTAAAGAGTGTGGTTCAGGACATGTCCACACCTCTTCATCAGGAAGTCCCTCCTCATCCATCACTTTCTCCAGTTTTTGCTGCCTGAATAGAGACACAAAAAAATTGGAAATAAAACACTTCATCACACACACACACAACAGAAAACGGACAGTGACATCTGACTTCAGAGATAGAGTCTGCGATAGAGTTCAGAGTCAGTGACTCAGTGACTCGGACTCTCCGATGTGTCTGTAGCTCTGATTTATAACGTGTTTGTAATTCATAATGAGGACATGAGTCGTAATGAGTGTGATTCAGCATGAGTCTACAACTAAAACAAAAGACCCAGAACATCCTGAAAGGTATGGAATGTGCAATAAACACACACACACACATACACACACACACACACACTTGCCCTGGTCAATGTGGAAAAAGTATGCCAGTCTGTGCATGTGTGTGTGTGTGTTGTGAATGTATAGTCGGAGTGCTCTTTAAAAGTTAATAAGTAGCAAAAATTCACTTTATTATTAACTGAGTCACTGAGGAAAACATATTCTACACTTGTGTGTGTGTGTGTGTGTACCTCATCTCTCTCTCCTCGTGCTGTGTGATCAGTGTGCTGTAGAAGTTCTCCAGAGTCACCTTGGCCATGGTCACTCTCTCCTTTGTGTGATTACTCATTAGCGACCCAGAGGTGTGGCCTCGCATCGCCATGTCTACCTAAAACACGCACACGAGTAAAAACACCCAGTTTATCACACAATGCAGACCACACACACACACACCCACACACCCACACTCTCCTCCACATTCATGAGCTGACAGATGTCCATGATTGGCTAGTGTCACTGTGATGGACAGGAGAGAGCGTGGTCCGTTGTGCTCTACTGGATGTGTGTGGAATTCAGACTTGTGATCAATTGTGTAAAGCCTGTTCTGTTGCTCCACTCAGAAGCCTGTGAACGTGATTCGATTCAGAACGCGTGCGATCCCAGAGCCTGATCTACGCAGCAGAAGAGGCAGAGCAGTCAGAGGTCACTGGGGTATAAATTTAGCTAAAATGTCCACACCCTGAGTAAAGACATGGATGCAAATTAAAAACAAAACCTTCGGAATTTTCTGGGTTTTAAAAGCTGTGTCCCTGGAGGACAGAAAGTCATCTTCACATCACATTAAACACCACCTGTGGCTCAGGTGGTAGAGCGGTTTGTCCACTAATCGTAGGGTTGGCGGTTTGATTCCCGGTCCACATGACTCCACATGACTCCACTTGCCGAAGTGTCCTTGGGCAAGACACTGAACCCCAAGTTGCCCCCGATGGCAAGTTATCACCCTTAATGTTATCAGCCTTAACTTACATTTAGCAGACGCTTTTATCCAAAGCGACTTACAAATGAGACACACTCACACACCAATGGTAGCAGAGCTGCATGCAAGGTGCTAGCTTGCCATCGGGGGCAACTTAGGGTTCAGTGTCTTGCCCAAGGACACTTCGGCATGGGATCACCCGGGCCGGGATTCAAACCACCAACCCCATGATTAGTGGATTAGTGGCAGCTCTGCTACCATTGGGGTGTGTGTGTGTGTGTGTGTGTGTGTGTGTGTGCGCGAGTGAGTGAATGGGTGAATGAGACACAGTTTAAAGCGCTATATAAGTGCGCCATTTATCATTTATTTTTACCACATTACATTAACCTCCTCAAGAAACCCATGAGACGGTTACGTTCCTGGGAGTTAAAAAGTTAAAGATATATAAAAAGTTATGAATATAGACCAACCAGAATTGTGTTTGGGTTCTTCTTCTTATTATTATTATTATTATTATATTAAGTATAGCCTACTTACAGAAAACATTAGAGGAAACACGCGCACACACACGTACACGTATACACACACGTATACACACACGTATACACGCGCACACACGCGCACACACACACGCGCACACACACACGCGCGTGCACACGCGCACACACGTATACACGCACATATACACGCACACACGTATACACGCACACACGTATACACATACACACGCACACACGCACACACACGTATACAAGTATACACGCACACACGTATAAACGTATACACGCACACATACACGCACACACACGTATACACGCACACACACGTATACACACACACACGTATACACACACACACGTATACACACACACACGTATAAACGTATACACGCACACACGTATACACGCACACACGTATACACGCACACACGTATACATGCACACACGTATACACGCACACACACGTATACACGCACACCCACCCACACACACACGTGCATACACACACACGCGCGCGCACACACACACACGTGCGCGCGCGCACACACACACATACGTGCGCACACACACAAGGTCATTTGCATTGACTGTGAAGGAGAACATTGGGCAGTCTTCTAGAGTTATAAGAAATACTTCCTGTTTTAAAGAATTACTCAAAGATAATGTCATCCCCCTCTCTCCCTCTCCCCCTCACACACACACACATTGTTTTTTTGTAAAGATTAAATAATCCCAAACGCTTTGGTTCTGTGAGCTAACAAAACCACACACACCCATACACACACTGAAGCGAGACAGTCAAATAAGCAGTACTTTGTTTGTGAAGTGCAGGTAGTGATTTGTGGTGTGTTACAGCCGTGGGTTGAGTGCACTAACTTTAGAGCCAAGCACACTCTGCCTAAAAAGCAGTGAACTACAGAACGTGCGTCTCTCTCTCTCTCTTTACATTTGGAGGAAGACAGTCTGTGACGGCGTGGTTCAGGGCGAGTCTGTGACGGCGTGGTTCAGGGCGAGTCTGTGACGGCGTGGTTCAGGGCGAGTCTGTGACGGCGTGGTTCAGGGATGGTCTAAAGCCCTCTTTAGGTGGAGTTAGTTAAGTGTGTGATGGAATTATTACCTGAGTATCATTAGGATTTTAATCCAACTCAGTCATGTCAGTATTTTTTACAGAGTACACTCATCTGGAAAGAACATGGCGTATTTTACTTAATACAAAGTACAGACTATAGTGAACATACACCAGTGTTTCTGACTCTAAACTCTTACACTTCTAATTGAACTTTCACAAGAAAATTAACACCTGCAGTGTATAATTAACCAGGGTTAATGAAACATTTACACAAATGAATTAAGGTGTTAAAGCAGAACTAATTCAGTGCAATCAGAGATGTGTAGTAACACGTAATATTCACTTCCTTACACTGACCAGGAACTTTCTAAAAGATAAGAGTTTAAGAGCTTTAAGAGTAGGATTAAAGGGTCATCCTTATACTCTTACTCCAGCTCAGTTTTAATCACAGAAACATACTTCTACTTCTCTACACTCGGTGGTGTTCCTCCTTTACTGCTAAATATTAATAAATATATCTAGTCTAATAAAGAGTTTATATCACGTATAATGATGTCACGAGTCTCGCCATGCGCTGCTGTGTCTGAATGCGGACGCAACAACCCTGACATTTATACCCTGACACCCCTCATACTAACATATGGACTCCTCATACTAACATATGGACTAAATATAGATAATCCTGAAATTTGTCCCCAGTCTGAAGTTGTCTCAGATCATTAT
>JAFFST010047195.1:16203-39450 GCA_022414735.1 Noturus placidus | reverse complement strand
ACTCAGGTGTGGACAACCACAGTTATAGTAAGGGGGGCAATCACTTTTTCACACCACTGTGTATATATATATATATATGTGTGTGTGTGTATATATATATATATGTATATATATATATATATATATATATATATACTGTATGTGTATGTATGTATGTGTATATGTAATATGTATGTATGTGGGTTTCTTGAAACTCTACTGTACATTCCACTTAACTATGGGAAAAGTAACAGATCTACTGTCTTCTTTGCATCTTAGTAACAAAATACAAAGGACTTACTCTGATTTTCCCTCAATTATATCTTTATTGCCTTGAGAATGTTCCAGTGTTTTGGTAGTATGTCAGCTTATTCCAGCACTGCCAACAGTAATTATTTCCTTTTCCATGGTTTTTAGTATGGGCCAAATGCAATAATGTTTTATCCAAGTTATAGATAATATGAACCATACAATTTCTTTTTCCCACCTAGATGCTTGTTGTGTGATGCTGTCACTGTGAATGAACTACTTTTATCTACAAGTAGATGTAGCTCAGCATATAGACACATACTGTACACTACTGTTCTCTGCTTCACACAGCTGGCAGTCGTGCTAGTGTGTATTTTATGCAATTGTCCCTGGCTTTAGGACATGGGTTCATGTTGGCAAGAAAGGGGGGGAGGTGAAGATGGGAGCTGAGGGAGGAATAGAATGGCTGAACTGATAGCCTCTGGGTGGGCTTGCTAAGGTGGCAGACATCTGTTTATGCTTTCCTGTATGAGCAATTGCTTATTCCACCATGTGAGGAAATGATGTTGAGAGAGAGGGAATTGTGAAAATGAGTTGAATAAAAGATGGCATAAGAAATATAAATAAATTACATAATTTGTGTAACTGAAAGAAATATGTGAGGAATTATTTTGAGGTGATGGAATAAAATAGGTGTGTGTGTGTGTGTGTGTGTGTGAGAGAGAGAGAGAGAGAGAGAGAGAGAGAAAAAAGAATTTGGAATGGAGGTGAGTAGAGGGAAACCAACTGAGGAAGTAGTTTCCATAATAGGAACTGAATTTCATTTGAAGAAAAAACACCTGCAATCTTAATATATTTGTTACTACCCGTCTGGTTTCTGTCATTTCAAACAGACTCACAGAGCAGCATTGCCAATAAATATCTATTGCCACACAATATTCTTGGTGGAGTTCTCTATACACAGAATCCTGGAGAGTTGAATTTAATTTCCATTTTTATTTTAATGAGTTAAATTATCTGACAAATATTAGTCTGTTTAGTCAATTTTAGTCAATTCTATTAGTCAATTGTGTTATTTACCATTATTAAGCATGCTATTCAACCTTTGCTTAAGAAACAGGGTTTGGATGAAGGTTGCCTTAATTATTGGCCTGTATCTAAGCTTCCGTTTTTGTCGATGCTGTTCGAGAAAGTAGTGCAGTCTCAATTGCTCCTTTTTTTTTAAAATTCAGCAATGTTATTTGAACCTTTACAATCTGGTTTCACTGCTTTTTCATGGCACGGAGTCTGCTTTGTTAAGTGTCCAATGACATTTTACTGACAGTAGATGCTGGAAAAAATACTGTGTTGATGCTACTAGACCTTACAGCTGCTGTTGATACTGTAGACCATAACATACTTCTCTGGTGCTTAGAACATCTGTTTGGTATCAAGGATATCTCTGTACAATGGCTCAGCTCATATCTTAAGGACAGGTCTTTCTCTGTCGCGTTGGGTAATTTCTCCTCTTCTACTAGTCCTACTACTGGTGTTCCTCAAGGCTCCATTGTGCGTCTACTTCTTTTTAACTTATATATGCGTCCGTTGGTGGACATTATTAGGGCACACCAGGTCTCTTTTCATTTGTATGCTGATGATACCCTGTTATACATTCCATTGAACGTCTGTGACTCTATTCAGCCATTGTTGGACTGTCTGGATGACATTGAAAAATGGTTAACAGATCATTTTCTCCAACTTAATAAAGACAAAAATGAAATAATTGTTTTTGGCCTCGTGAGATTAAGAGATGGTCTCATTATCGAGCTCTATAATCACTTCCCCTCAATCTCTTCCCAGGTTAGGAACTTTGGCTTCATTCTGGATTCAGAATTATGCTTAACCAAGCAGATAAATTCGGTGGTTAAGACTAGTTTTGATCAACTACGGATTATTTCGAAACTCAAAACATTTTTGTCTTTCCAGGATTTGGAGAAGGTAATTCATGCTTTTATTACTTCTCGCTTAGATTACTGCAATTCATTATACTTGGGTCTTCCTCAGTCATGTCTGGCTCATCTTCAAATGGTTCAAAATGCAGCTGCAAGGCTGTTGACTAGGGCAAAGAAATTTGATCATGTTACCCCAATTTTAGCATCGCTTCATTGGCTCCCAGTCCGTTTTAGAATTCAGTTTAAGATTCTGATGTTTGTTTTTAAAACTCTTAATAATCAAGCTCCTTCCTATCTCAAGGATCTTCTTAAACCACATTCATCAAACAGATGTCTAAGATCTTTGGATAGGTTTCTTTTGCATGTCCCTCATTCATGGTTAAAAACAAAAGGGGATAGAGCATTTGTTGTTGCTGCCCCCCATCTATGGAATCAACTTCCACTGGACATCCGCCTTGCACCTTCCATTACCACTTTTAAAAAGAGACTTAAAACATATATTTTCTGTCAGGCTTTTTGATCACATTTTGAATTTTTACTATTGTCTACTGTCTGTTTTTATTTAGTCTTATTCTGTTTATTTTATTTTCCTTATTCTGTTCATCACTTTGGTCAGATTTGCTGTGTGAAATGTGCTATATATAAATTTTACTTACTTACTTGCAGACATTAAGGATAATTGTATTACTTTAGGATGAATAATTGCAATAAATTATTGCTAATCTAATCTTGCCAAGCACCCACTAAGCTCTTAACTTCAGATGAACAATGTAATCTTTTTGCAAGATCATAAGAAGTGTTCAACTGGCACACCAGTGCTGTTTTGCTGTCTTATTCTGAGTTGTGTGACACATTAAACTGCACACAAACCCAAACGCCGCCATACCTATTGCATTATTCATTCCCCTGCCAGGCACACAGGGATGTTGTGCAACATTAAACTCACTTTGTAAAAATGCACGTCCTGCTTCAAAAAAGGCTATGCCATGGGTTCTGAGCCTTGGAAGGGACCAGTATTCCATAAGGCTCAGCAGGACAGCACCTGGGTAATTTAGGTATGCAGAGTTTATGGAGTGTGAAGCCAGGAAAAAATATGCTCTATGCAGGAAGTAGCTGGTTTTGCAATTGTCTCATTATCTAGATAGCTATTAGCTTGGGTATTTTATCAGCCTCTCTCGGTCTCTCTCCAACTCCCTCTCTCTTTCTCCCTGACTTTCCATTTCTGAGCATTAAGTCTTGTGCCAAATGAACAGAGAAATAGAGTGACGGTGTCTGTTAAACCTGTGGAAAAAGCACTTGCTGTAAGTAGGCCATATCTACAGAGAAAGAAAGAGTACAAACTGCATCAATCTATTAAAATCCTTGTCTCTCTGGGGTCAGAATGAAATGGACAGATATAGGGCTTACTTCAGAGTTTGGGATAGAGAATCTTTTCTGGTTGTGAATTTTGCCGTGGATCATGCCTCCTAGAGTGTGTTTAATTAGGTCATTCTATGACCCCTGAATCACTGTAGCAGAAATGATTCACTCATCAGAATGCTAGGGTGAAAATAATCTATCTCTTTTCTTCTCTTCTCTTTTTCCACATTCATTCCTCTGTCTTTTCTCCTTCTATCTTCCCTCCATTCTCTCTACTCTCCACTCTTTTGTCATCTGCTTCATATCTTTCGTCTTTACTCCCCTCTCCAATTCCTGAAAAACTAAACCTATATTCCACGGCACCCCCAGGTAGAGATCTGCTGTTTCACAGGGTGAAGGCACAAGTTCAGGTCACAGCTGGTCATGTGTCATATGTGCTTGATGTAGACTTCATCATTTCAATTTATCTACTTCAAGCAGACTATATTGACTTACTCAATCATACTAATTTACATTTAAGAAGTAAATGCTGAAGATGTATAAATGACCCCAGCATTTGCATTAACACCCAGGCATTAAGGATGGGCGATATCTTATCGTTTGCGATATACTGGTAGACATTCTCCAGATGATAAGAATTAGTCTTCCCATGATAATAATGATAAAGCCTAGTTGATGACATATTTCTGTGTGCGGCCCATTCATAACTCGGGTGCAGAGCGAAAAAAAAATATGGTGGAAGGCAGACGTGAAGCTGAGGAGGAGTTTATCACTAAATGAGGAGTTACCTTTACAATCTGGATCTGGTTTGGTTATATAAAATCAGTTTTACTTTTAGATCAGTGGAACTCAACCAGGGGGGTGATCAGAAGAGAGGGGGGTGTGCAAATTGGTTTCAAGAAAGAAAAAAAAAACAGACAGGACATCGTTTGGCTACTTTGTGTATTTTATTGCTTTTCAAAAAGTATGTACATAAATGATAAAGTAATTTCTTTCTCCTTCTGTATTTTCTTTTTGCCGGAGAGAGGTGGAGTTTAGTCTGCCTTTTATCTAGCGGTCAGTGCAGACCAGTGTTGCCAACTTAGCGACTTTTGTTTCCGTGATGTCGTCATGGAGGAGTGGAAGAGGACTCCAGTGGCAACCTGTGAACTCCATGCCCAAGAGGGTTAAGGCAGTGCTGGAAAATAATGGTGGCCAGATAAAATATTAACACTTTGGGCCCAGTTTGTACAATTTCACTTAGGATTGTACTCGCTTTTGTTTCCAGCAGCTTAGACATTAATGGCTGTGTGTTGAGTTATTTTGAGGGGTCAGCAAATTCACATTGTTATACAAGCTGTACACTCACTACTTTACATTGTAGCAAAGTGTCATTTCTTCAGTGTTGTCACATGAAAAGATATAATCAAATATTTACAAAAATGTGAGGGGTGTACTCACTTTTGTTATATACTGTATATGATGGCACCCGTGGCCTTACACAGTGGCTTGAGTAGCAAAGCCGGCCCCCCTAATTTACCTGCCGTCGATGGAGAGAGGCAGCGTGCAAGCACCTCCTCTACCTACAGCTTAGCTAAATAGCCATGATGTTCATTCTATTCTATATATATAAATAGGCATGATTTTATACAAGTTTAAGATACCGGTTGCGCTCAAGAGCACACCCATGGTATTATGCTAAACGCAACATGGAGTTCCTTTTGAAAGGGAACCTATTTTTCCCACTCATACAGTTACAGTAATAGTCAAAAATACATTTGGAGATAATATAAGCTAGTATGACTACTGTGAAGCATAGGGATGCATGGATGCCCATTTTACTTTTGATGTGACACCAATATGTGAGCTCTCTGTAGCATAATACCTGATATTGAGCAGGTACTGACATTCTCGCAATAAGAGCCATCTCTCTGCAAGCCTGTAATGCAGCACATGTCCTGAGTATGAAGGGAACCTTCTTTAAGGCCAATTTTACTATGTTCATATAGAGCAGTAGTATTCAACTAAAATGTATACTGTTGCCTAAATAAAAGTTGCATAAAATAAGCAACTGACATGACTGTATGGCAACAACAGATGCCAGTTACATTTTAATACCATTAATGATGGAAAAGGTGGGGTAAGAGCAGTGTGTTCAGAATCCAGATTAGTGTTACAAAGTAAGTACATTATCATTCAGGGATACTCTGTAAACTTGCGCTCTATGCCTATAAAAATACTTTTTAGGGGATTTGCCCACAACTTATGGAATAAATCAGATTTACATATCCCAGTTTTTTTTTTTGCCAGTGGTATAACTACTTTAATCAAAGTCAACCCATTTGATCATAATTGCTTTTCTACCCAACATCAGTGTAAAATGTAATAACATCTGACAATTCCAACAGCGAAGTGGATAATATTCCCAGTAGATACATTAGTGGGGAGACTTTGACCTTCTGCTTGCATATAATAAATAATGTTCTACTAATATTATTCCAAATATCTGCAATAAATAAGCATTCCCAAAGGCAGTGAAACTAATATTTTTATTTCATTAGGGACACTGGGGGGAGGGGCATGCAGAGCTGGTTATCTTACTTTATTTATTTGGTGATATCTAAATTCTGTGTACATAATATAATTGCATAAAAAAAAAAGAAATCCATTACAAACTGAAATGTTTAATGGTAGTCTAATAATTCCCTTCCATGCATTTTTGTCAACGTCATATTTCAGGGTCTTACTCCATACATTGAGCTCAGATCATTTGCTTTATGTTGATGTATTATGGAGTAAAATCTTGATTTGAAAACTTGTCTAAAAGAAATTGTCTAAAAAGAAGTCAAAACTCTTCAAACTGAGACTACCATGTCTAGCCAGAACAAAGTGTCTTATGTGCAAGTATTTCAAAATAGGAGTTTTAGGAATATGATACTTTGCCTGTAGCTCATCAAATGACATCGTCATCTTTGTGAAATAGATATTCAATCTATACCTGCATGAGACCAATTTTCAAATTGTGAGCCCATATTGGTGATGCAGAAATTTAAGTTGCCAGTTAGTGTAGATAGGATGAGTAAGCTATGATTGTATCCAAGAAATCTTTTAATCTTTGACCACGTTTGACTAACTCTTTATTTTACTAAGAATTATTTTTTTTTTCTGACTGGTTCACAAAATTGTTGTCCTATATCTATTCATAAAGCATCTTTTGGTTTATAAATCCAGTTTATCATGTTTCCATGAGTTAATATGTTATGGCCACAACAAAACTTAACCGAACCCGTCTCTTCCTGGGCACCATAATTTTTCCACATTCAATCCTTTCCAGACAGTCAAAGTGAATGGTGATGGTGTCTATCAATTTCTTAAAATGCTGACATCTCAAGCATTTACTTATCACAGACAAATGAAAGTCATATATTTTGGTATATACAGAATTTTCTTCTTTTTCTATTTTTTACCATAAAAAACAAAAACACAGAAAAAAGACAACTCAAAACTTACGATGTCCAGACAGAAGAGAAACCTGCAATTTTCTTGAAATAAAGATGGTAAAATGAGCAGTGCAGCATTTTTCTCCAGATCTGTAACAGTGTAAACCTAAAAACAAAACGTAGAGAACAAAATATTTATTGGCACACACTTTGAAACAAACTACAAAAGGACATTGGTAAAGGATAATGTACAGTCAACAAGTACACAAGTTTAGTCTTGGTCTCAATCATGTAAGATGTACCTGTACTTATGTGAAAAAAATAAAGTTAACCTGCCACACAACACGTTCCCATATGCATGTTATAAGCGACTCAAACTCGCAGCACATGCTCAGCCCCTATAGGTTGCATGGTTTCAGTAGATGTGGTTTCTAAAACTAGGGACTGTCTTGTAGGAATAGTTATCTTACAACCCTCTATATTACATATTACTTTGAAGTCTGGCTGGTGTTAATGAAGTTGTTGTAAATGTTTCAGGTACTTTGGTATTGTACACTTAATGTGACATGACATCACAGCATTTGTAGAACTGCATTAAATATCTCTGAAGATTTCTTTGGAGTCAGTCAACTTGATGGTTTGGAGCCATTTGCATCATCTGTTGTCCATTTGTCTACCACTGTGTAATCTTGCAAATGGAAAGAGACCAGGAACAGAAAGGGATTAGTCCTATCTCTTATTAAAGTGTTTCTATCATTTCAGTTTTAATTCTTAAACAAATTTAATAAACTATTTGACTTTTTGTAACAGATATTTAAAGCATTTAAAGAATGTAAATTCTATATATTAGTGGTATTTTAGGATACTTGTTTCTCTCGTTCTCTTGTTTTGAAAGTTTTTAGGAAATGCACCTGAAAGACAAAAATAACAAATGTAAGTTACAGGGACAATGAAATGAGCAAAACATTTTTTTTTTAATCATTTAATTTTCAGAAGAGTTCAGAAGACTTGTAATAGATGCAAACTGTGACAAACAGGACACATTTTCCAATCCTTTTGAAATTGTTTATTTTAACAATCAATTTTTAGTAACATGTTTTTCCAGCTGTTTGTTGCCCCATCCAACCTTTTTTTCTCAAATTACCTTATTTTTTCCTTAAAATCTTACATTTCCTCAGTTTAAACATTTGATATGTTTTTTTTTTATATTCTATTGTCAATAACATATGGGTTTATGGGATTTGCAAATCATTGCATTCTGTTTTTATTTACATTTATTTACTTTTTACACAACATCCCAACTTTATATACAAGTTCAGAAGGCACTGATTTCATCTTCTACAGTGCAGCTATTTGCCCCCAGTCTGATTTCTTCTGTTTTTGTGTACATCTCATATACCCAAAAATATACTGCTATATAGAGGTTAAAACAAAATCTTAAGGTAAAACAAAGGCAACCTGAGTAAACACAAAATACAGTGGTACTGTAAAAATAAATGGTACTGTTATTCATTGAATTCATTGATTTTGGGCGGCTGTGGCTCAGTCGGTAGAGCGGGTTGTCCACTAATCCACTAACCGTGGGGTTGGCGGTTCGAATCCCGGGCCGGCTGATCCCATGCCGAAGTGACCTTGGGCAAGACACTGAACCCTAAGTTGCCCCCAATGGCAACCTAGCACCTTGCATGGCAGCTCTGCTACCATTGGTGTGTGAATGTGCTCTCATTAGTAAGTCACTTGTAAATGTAAAAATAATATTTCTGTAAAGCTGCTTTGAGACAATGTACCATTGTAAAAAGCGCTATACAAATTGATAAATTAAATTGAAGCAAAAACCAACTGGGCCTGTGTGAAAATGTATTTGCCCCATAGTTAGTAATTCCCCACTTCTGTGAAACTGCATTCATAATGGGGTTTTGCTGGACTAGACTCAACTGATTTCTGCAAACCTTGTTTAATCAAATCAACCCTTAAATATAACTTTATTTTAACCGCATGAAGTTGGTTAAAAGGTCTCACCCAGTAACACACAATGCCAAAGTGTCACAATGCCAAAATGAAATTACAGAAATGATGAGGAAGAAGGTGATTTAAATACATCAGTCTGGGAAGTGTTACAAAGCTATTTCAAAGTCTCTGGAACTTATCCCCAAATAGAAAAACTCTGCATGGTAATGAACCTTCCCAAAAGTGGCCGACCTTCCAAAATTCCTCCAAGAGCACAGTAAGTACTCATCCAGGAAAACACAAAAGCCAAAGTCAACATCACAGGACCTACAGGCCTCTCTTACAATAAAGGTCACTGTTCATGACTCCACTGTCAGAAAGACACCAGTCAAAAATGGCATCCATGGAAGTGACCTGCGTGAAGTTGGCCCCCCCACCAACACAAAATGTCAGCAAAATAGTCTCATTCGTTTGTGCTCCATTTGTGCCGGTTTGTGCTGTAAAATTTAGTTTGTGCTGCTTTCGTTCAGGAGATATTAACAAATTATGTCATTCTGAGGTCACTCAGCTTCCCCACATGCTCCAAATTAATAATATATATGTATATACGTCATTTTTAGTTTACAGTGTTACTTCAACTGTATTGTTAAAAAAGAAAGGCAGTCGGCACAAAGCAGCACAAACCAATGAGACTATTTCGGATTAATTTGGAGCATGTGGGGAGGCTGAGTGACCTCAGAATGGCATATAAATATTCTGTTAATATCTCCTGAATGTAAGCAGCACAAGTGGAATTTTTTACAGCACAAACGAATGAGACTATTTTGGGTTAATTTGGAGCATGTGTAATTTTGGTGATGTCATCACATCATAATTAAATGCTTAATATATCAAAAACGAAAGCAGCACAAACGAAAATGTTTACAGCACAAACCAGCACAAACAAAGCACAAATGAATGAGACTATTTCAAGTTAATTTGGAGCATGATGGTGGGCTGAGTAACCTCAGGATGTCATAAATAATTTGTTAATATCTCCTGAACGAAAGCAGCACAAATAAAAAATTTTACAGCACAAACGGAGCACAAACGAATGAGACTATTTCCGGTTAATTTTGAGCATGTGTAATTTTGGTGATGTCATCACACCATAATTAAATGCTTAATATATTAAAAACGAAAGAAGCACAAACGAAATTTTTTACAGCACAAACGAATGAGACTATTTTGCTAACGTTTTGTGTTGGTGGGGGGGCCAACTTCACGCACGTATGGAAGTGTGGCAAGATGAAAACCACTGCTAACCCAAAAGAACATTAAGGCTTGTCTGAATTTTGCAAAAACACACCTTGATGATCCTCAAAGCTTTTGGGAGAATGTTCTGTGGCTTAATGAGTCAAAAGTGGAACTGTTTGGTTTACGCCAAATGTAATAGGACCCGTCTTCCAAACACAGAATTCCACAAAAAGAACATCATACCGTGCATCTGGAAAGTATTCACGGCGCTTCACTTTTCCCACATTTTGTTATGTTACATCCTTATTCCAAAATGGATTAAATATTTTTTCCCTCTAAATTCTACAAACAATACCCCATAATGACAACATGAAAGAAGTTTGTTTGAAATCTTTGCAAATTTATAAAAAATTACATTTACATACGTATTCACAGCCTTTGCTCAATACTTTGTTGAAGCACCTTTGGCACCGATTACAGTCTCAAGTCTTTTAGAGAATGATGCTACAAGCTTGGCACACCTATTTTTGGGCAATTTTTCCCATTCTTCTTTGCAGGACCTCTCAAGTTCCATCAGGTTGGATGCATCTGTGCACAGCCATTATCTCTATCAGTGTTGGTGCACAGCCATTTTCAGATCTCTCCAGAGATGTTCAATCGGATTCAAGTCTGGGCTCTGGTTGGGCCATTCAAAGACATTCCCAGAGTTGTCCTGTAGCCACTTTTTTGTTATCTTGGCTGTGTGCTTAGGGTTGTTGCCCTGTTGGAAGATGAACCTTTGCCCCAGTCTGAGATCCAGAGTGCTCTGGAGCAGGTTTTTATCAAGGATGTCTCTGTACATTGCTGTATTCATCTTCCCTCAATCCTGACTAGTCTCCCAGTTCCTGCTGCTGACAAACATCCCAACAACATGATGATGCCACCACCATGCTTCACTGTAGGGATGGTATTGTCCAGGTGATGACTGGTGCCCGGTTTCCTCCATACATGATGCTTCACATTCAGGATAGAGTTCAATCTTTGTTCAATCTTTGGTCTGAGAGTCCTTCAGGTGCCTTTTGGCAAACTCCAGGCGGGCTGTCGTGCCTTTTACTGAGGAGAGCTTCCATCTGGCCACTCTACCATTCAGGCCTGATTGATTGAGTTCTGCAGAGATGGATGTTCTCCTCTCTCCACAGAGACACGCTGGAGCTCTGTCAGAGTGACCATCGGGTTTTTGGTCACCTCCCCGACTAAGGCCCTCCTCCCCCAATTGCTCAGTTTGGCTGGGCGGCCAGCTCTAGGAAGAGTCCTAATGGTTCCAGACTTCTTCCATTTACGGATTATGGAGGCCACGGTGCACAATGGGACCTTCAATGTTGCAGTAATGTTTCTGTACCCTTTCACAGATCTGCGCCTCGATACAATCCTGTCTTGGCGGTCTCCAGACAATTCCTTGGACATTATGGCTTTGTCTGTGCTTTGACATGCATTGTTAACTGTGGGACCTTATATAGACAATCAACTGAATTTACAACATGTGGACTCCAAACAAGTTGTAGAAACATCTCAAGGATGATCAGTGGAAACGGGATGCACTGAGCTCAATTTAGAGTGTCATGGCAAAGGCTGTGAATACTTATGTACGTGTTTTTTTTTTTTTTTTTTCCTTCCATATAAATTTACAAAGTTTTGAAACAAACTTCTTTCAATTTGTCATTATAAAGTATTGTTTGTAGAATTTTGAGGAAAATAATGGATTTAATCCATTTTGGATTGCCATGTGCACACCAGACCTTCTTGCTGGACATTTCCCTATCTCTTATTATGCTTTTGTGACTGAATGCTCAAATACCCACAGCAATGGTCCAATCTAATTGAAAGCCTTCCCAATAGACTGGAGACTGTATATTAATGGCCATTTGGAATGGGATGTTCAACGGCCGGGTGTCCACATACTTTTGGTTGTAGTCTATGTAACTGTTTTTAAATATATTTATAACATTACACAATGTTTAATGTTTATCTTAAAATATTTTTTAGAATACAGTCAAGTGACAATGAATTCTTAAAGATGGCAGAAATCTCAGTTGAGGATTAGGTGTGCATAAAGAAATCAGTGCAAAATTATCCATAATGGAAATTATTTTTCTCCATGTTTATAATATGATAAACAAAAAATAAATCATGTGATATGTTGAATTTTGTACAGTGTACATAACCTAATCCTTCTTTATCACATCCAATCATTTGCTATAGTCTTTCTACTACTGTGAAACAAAAGTTTTATACATTCACTATTGGTACGTGTGACACTGCCCCCTAGTGTGCATGTTGACATTATATTGTAAGTATATTGGCAGATGATGTATGTAAACTTCTATGTCAAGCCAAAATAATTGTCTGGCTTTATACAGACACAGCTATTGATTACGGTGTGCATTGCAGCTCTGAATGGTTTCTTTTAATATGTCGTTTGTGCAATGCGTTCAATGCCCTATAAGACCTGAAATCTGTGATATAGATTACTGATCTTTTCCCTGTCTCCATAATGAATGATCTTACTGTATTCTTTTCATAGCTATCATTTAAGATGTTTCTGATTAGGACATAATTTCCCCCTCTTTTAGCCTTGATTTCACAATTAATACAAACAGATCCTTTGGAGAGATGAAAGAACAGGATAATTTAAATGATAGTGAATTAGTGTGCACATGTTAATGGATGGGTACAATGAAGAAAGGCAGACAGGATTAAAGGAGATGGGGGGCTCTCTCTCTCTCTCTCTCTCTCTCTCTCACACACACACACTCACTAGCCAGAGGTGATCTCTATTTGATCTCTTAGTCATGTAGGTAAAAAAGCCCCTTATTATTTCTAATCTCATTAGGGGCCACATTAAACTTATATCTGACACTTTCTGGCAGTTACACTCCACACATATTTGACTAAAAGAAAGGGGAAGGAGAGGGGCAGATGATCAACAGTTGGGTTTGTGTGATTCAGCAGGCGTAAGCATTGAGAGATGGAGTAATTAAAATTTAGAAGACTTGGAGGCATTCTTGATCCCTCAGCTTTAAGAACAGTCTCTAAGAAGCTTTTTTTTTTTTTTTTTTTTTTTTTTTTTTTTTTTTTTTTTTGGTAGTGCAGTGATTCTCAAACTGGGGTACGTGATCCACTGGCAGGCGGCAATAATTTTAAACTTTATTTTGTTAAGGCCACCTTGTCTGAGTCTAAAAAGTGGTATAAGTGTCCTGTTCAGTGCTGTATGAATGCCATTTTTGTATACTACTTATGCATTTCTTATATAGCAATGCATTTGTAATTTAGAACAGACAAATAATTATAGCATGCCAAATTTAATGGATTGTGTGTGTAAGTGTATTATATTCACCTGTTTTTCATAACAAATAAGAAATAATGTATGATTTTTGATACACTGAGGGCATAATCCAGACTACTGGTTTATGTTTTTTGTTTCCATTTCAAAATCAAATTTACCTGCTTATTGGTAATACTAGTTAATAATTGGCGGAACTAGTTTGAAAACTGCATAAATTAATTACATTCACCTGCTGCTCATTACTTCTCTATTGTCATTTATAAATGTTTAGTTTGTAACTCACATTGCTATACAGAATTATATAATAAGATAAAGCAATACGATGAGGAAACCTGCTCCAGATGCCATCATAGTAGTTGGCAAGCTAAATGTTTTTGCCAGTTTGTCATAAAGATTGCAATAATGCAATGGACTGGATGTAAACACACAAAAACCAAGGAAAGATAGAGCTCCCACGAAGTCGTGTTTACCCTGTTCATTTTGTCTATAGCTATCTGATAGCTGTAATTACAAAACCGTTCAGCTAAAAACATGATGTATAAGACAGTGTTGCAGTGAGTAACCATTATGTTTGTATTTATTTAGTTTTCATTGTTGGTGTAAAATAAGTAACATGGCATACAATCACTTTGCTATGCAGCTACAGGTTGTACAATCGTTAAATATTTGTAGATTATTATTTTAAAGTGCACAGTGTATAGAAAGTGTGGATTTGATGTACAGTATCTCACAAAGGTGAGTACACCCCTCACATTTTTTATAAATATTTGATTATATCTATTCATATGACAACACTGAAGAAATGACACTTTTCTACAATGTAAAGTAGTGAGTGTACAGCTTGTGTAACAGTGTAAATTTGCTGTGGCTTCAAAATAACTCAACATTCAGCCATTAATGTCTAAACCGCTGACAACAAAAGTGAGTACACCCCTAAGTGAAAATGTCCAAATTGGGCCCAAAGTGTAAATATTTTGTGTGGCCACCATTATATTCCAGCACTGCCTTAACCCTCTTGGGCATGGAGTTCACCAGAGCTTCACAGGTTGCCACTACAGTCCTCTTCCACTCCTCCATGATGACATCACAGAGCTGGGGGATGTTAGAGACCTTGTGCTCCTCCACCTTATGAAGATGCCCCACAGTTGCTCAATAGGGTTCAGGTTTGGAGACATGCTTGGTCAGTCAATCACCTTCACCCTCAACTTCTTTAGCAAGGCAGTGGTCTTGGAGGTGTGTTTGTGGTCATTATCATGCAGGAATACTGCGTCCTGATCATGCTCTGCTTCAGTATGTCACAGTACATGTTGACATTCATGATTCCCTTAATGAATAGACGTATGAGTGCTGCCAGCATTGCTGCAGAGATTGAAGGGGTGGGGGGTCAGCCTGTCCATGCTCAGACCATACGCCTCACACTGCATCAAATTGGTCTGCATGGCTGTCGTCCCAAAGGGAAGCGTCTTCTAAAGATGCACAAGAAAGTCCGCAAACAGTTTGCAGAAGACACGCAGACTAAGGACATGGATTATGAGACCAAGATAATATTATTTGGTTCAGATGGTGTCAAGCGTGTTTGGTGGCAACCAGGTGAGGAGTGCAAAGACAAGTGTGTCTTGCCTACAGTCAAGCATGGTGGAGGGAGTGTCATGGTCTGGGGCTGCATGAGTGCTGCCGGCACTGGAGAGCTGCAGTTCATTGAGGGAACCATGAATGCCAACATGTACTGTGACATACTGAAGCAGAGCATGGTCACTATGCAGTATTCCAGCATGATAACGACCACAAACACTCCTCCAAGATGACCACTGCCTTGCTAAAGAAGCTGAGGGTGAAGGTGATGGACTGGCCAAGCATGTCTATGGAAGGTGGAGGAGCACAAGGTCTCTAACATCCACCAGCTCCATGATGTCATCATGGAGGAGTGGATGAGGACTCCAGAGGCAACCTGTGAAGCTCTGGTGAACTCCATGCCCATGAGGGTTAATGCAGTGCTGGAAAATAATGGTGGCCACACAAAATATTGACACTTTGGGCCCAATTTGGATACTTTCACTTAGGGGTGTACTCACTTTTGTTGCCAGCGGTTTAGACATTAATGGCTGTGTGTTGAGTTATTTTGAGGGGACAGTAGATTTACATTGTTATACAACCTGTACACTCACTACTTTACATTGTAGCATTTCTTCAGTGTTGTCACATGAAAATATATAATCAAATATTTACAAAAATGTGAGTGGTGTACTCATTTTTGTGAGATACTGTATAATACGTTTGACTTGTGAATGAATTTTACATGCTTACATATGCTACGCAAGCCAACATGCGCAATGACTCAAGGGTCTCTGAAAGGGGCGTTCCTGGCCTAGGCACATAGGATTTGTGTGCATCCAAATTTTGTAAAGGGACTAAATTGTTCCATGAATTGTCGATAAAGGAGCAATATACATTACCCCTGGCACATAAAAATTAAAGAAGAATGCATTTCTGGAAATAGTATCCATTTCAAATCTGCATTCCACTGCCACCTTGTAGGTCAGTCATTTACACTTCTGACAGGCTGCTGCACTTGCTGTTGTGTTTGTGGACTTGTGTGGAGTCTGTAACAGGCCTAACATGGCCTGCATGTGTGTTATTCTAGTGCATGTGGATATTCAAAGACTTCTTTTATGTGAAATGTTTCTCATTGGTATGGGCTGTGAGTGTGGGGTTTGGGAAGGGTTGGTGGTGGGGGCAGAGACTCCTTATTGTCCCCCCCCCCCCTTGGCTTACCCTTTCCCATGTCCCTTTCCTCAAGAAAGAGCATGTGCACTCATTCCCACCTGAGCACTGACACATTCCCTCCCATCTGTCTTTTCCTACCCAGAATTCCCCACACATATCTCTAAACACAGCGATGACTATGACCAGAAGCAACCCAGTTCCAGTGCTGCAATATGGGGTGGCGTAGGTGGCCTGGTTGTACTGATCATTGGTGTTGCATTGCTCATCTACTTCCTGCGGCGTCGGCAGCACACCTTCAAAGGCGACTACAGCACGAAGAAGCATGTTTATGGTAATGGATACAGTAAGGCGGGCTCTGTGCCTGCTCATCCCACTGTGCCCAAGAACATGCAGTACCCAGATGACTCAGACGATGAGAAGAAGGCCTCTCAGACTGGGGGGCCAGGGACCTTTGAGGGCACAGAACATGATTTTGATGGTAACTCTGAAGACCTGAAGAGACCCTATTTCACTGTGGATGAAGGTGAGAGCCATGATTATGATGAGCGGACTCTAGCTTTCCAGTATGAGCCCGAGCATGAGATTGCAGATGACATGGTATCCCAAACTGATGGCTCCGTCATTTCAAAGAAAGAGTGGTATGTGTAGTGTAACAACAAAATATAAGATCAACATTAGTCTGCTCTAACCTGCATTCTACCACACCCTTTCATATCCATCACTAGAAGCCTTCTACCCACCCTAGCCTTCATCCCATCCCTCACTTCTCCAAGCCAGCAACCTCTGCCCCATCAAAAACACATTTAAATGAACATGGAAAAAAATGTTTGCGGCGTTAACAAATCAACATCACAATATTTAAGCATGCTAATCGTTTAACCTGGTACAGCAATGAAAAGAGGCATTATCTTTCACTCATTCCAATCGCCATTGACTCATAAATCTGTACAGACTAGTTGCTTATATGTTTATATGCATTTTTAATATTCGCCTCACTTTGTTTACATTACAATCAATGTATTAAATGTATTCAAAAGAGACTTTGTAATGAATGAGCCCCATCTTGTGAAAGTCCTACACTGGATGTATTTTATATATATATATAATGTATATATGTGTGTGTGTGTTTTTTTTTTTTTTTTTTTTTTTTCTCCATTTGTTTTCTCAGTAACCTTTGTCTTATGTATGATAACTTTTTTTGTAATGTCTTCCCTTTTTATGGGGTGTTGGTTTTTAAAATGGTGAAGTTATGTATAAATGGATAGATGTGATGCATGTGGTCAGTTTCTTCAGACTGATATTAAATGATGTTTTATCTTTAGGAAGAAAGCACACAGATTGTTGATAAATTTCCAAAGACATGTATAACAGTTTAAATTTTAATTCTAAACATTGGTTGTGGGTCGCTTGGCTTGGCATTAAAACATCTGCCTTAATCAGGCAGATAGGCACAGATGGATATATAATGGCAATTAACTGGCTTCTCACCTCACTTCGGAGTGCTATTAGAGTGGAGTGTGATCTCATGCTATCTTTCTCCCATTCTTTATCTCTGTTGACATTATTGGGTTTTAAAGTATTTTAATACTTTCACAATGTACAGTTCACTATGTTACTCTAGAATATATAAATGTACTATGGAGTATCAGGTTTTTGTCTTTGTTTTTGCTGGTTTTGTGGTGACATGGGGTAATCATTTGTAGAGCTGGAACATGTTTGACACTGTACATATTAAAAATAGGGCTTAATATGTTATGTTAACATTTCGTGACATGCATTTATATGATTGTATTCCATCATTGCACATGAGGTGTCACCTGAACATTTGGGTGGCCACGGTGACATGGAACAGGAAAGCTTCAGCTTTTAATTTCCTTTAATTTCCTATAATTTCATTTCAGCAAACAAGGCAAAGGCAACTGGGTCCTGCCAAAAATATTGACACTACAGACTGATATAAACCTGAAGTGCAACATGCCTCTTGATAATGTAACCAGTGACTGTGTTTTGCAGTGTTCTTTCCCCCTACCACCTTTCATACAAATATGGATAATTATTGTTGGTAAAAAAAAATTAATAAAAATTTACAAAATATTTGGAGAAATCAATTAAGATAACCAACTAGCTGAAAACGGTCTTATTTTAATGTGTGTATTTTCTTTCTCCTACAGGTGTGTACAGATGTGATTGTGCATGCGCTTGTATTCATCAGGTTTTTTTTTTTTTTTTTTAATCCTTTCAACATAAGATACTTTATCTAATATTCTGTTTTGTTCAGTTTGTTGACTGACAGTAGAACAATTTCCAGTGTGATGGGACATTGGGTTTTGGATAGTACATCCTGTAAATTGGTGCATTTTTGTTTTCTGAGAGAAGTAGCCTGTTTAATCAACCAAAAGCAATTCAAATCACAACCTGTCAATGAAATACCCAACTCCTCTACCTGGCTTACATCACAGTGGGGAGGATTCATAATCTAATGCACAGGCCTTTTTTTGTAAGATATCAGAACCATAAATAAGTGTCACTTACTGGTATAACTGATCAAGGAAAAGCTGTGTGCAATATTTAAACATTTTGTGGGAACACTCCACATTATTACATTGGGGTTATTTGGGGGCAGGGGGGTGGGGTAATTGTTTGTTTGGTGCTTTATTTTTCAAAATAAATGTTGAAATATAATTTAGTACTTGCATAATATAATGTTCCAGACCAAATAGGTCTGTGAGATGCAATAGTTGTACAGAATTCAAGGCCCTCAATGAAAAAAGTGTTTTATTTGGTTCCTCCAACTCCTTGGATAAAGCTATTCAGAAAATGTCTACACACACAGCACAGTGTGGAGGGGAATGTTTTTGTTGCATTTCCTTATTTCAAAACTGAGGGATAATCCCAGCAGTGTTTAATAAGATCAATGTTACTTTAGTTCATAGGATTTAATTACTAGTTTGTTTCACCATAGCACAATATGCTTATAGAACTTATTAATATTAACATTCTTACAGTCATGTCCATACGTATTTGGACAGTTACACAATTTTTATAATTTTGTCCCTGTACACCACCACAATGGATTTGAAATGAAGCAATCAAGATTCCCTCTATTTCCCCAGGTCCCTCTGTAAGTCTCTCTATTTTCTCAGGCTCAAAAGTAATTGGACAAATTAACATAAATATTAGGATTATGTTTAATACTTGGATGCAAATCCTATTTAATGACAGCCTGAAATTTGGAACTCATGGGCATCACCAAATGCGGAGTTTCCTGACTTGAGATGCTTTGCCATGCCTTTACTGCAGCTGCCTTCAGAACACTTCATTTCGTTGCCTTAAGAAGCCCTTGGGCTGCTTTCTCTGTATGCTTTGGGTCATTATCAGTCTGCACTGTGACGCACTGTCCTATCAGTTTTTCAGCATTTGACTGTATTTGAGCACAAAATAAACTCTAGTGACCCAGTTCTATTGGTGGCCATGCCGATGCCAAAACACTACTCCATGTTTGACAGGTTTGTATGCTTTGAAACACAAGCCCTTTCTTTCCTTCACCCAATACTCTTTTCATCCCATCATTCTGCTCATCATTCTCTACTCATCATTCTTGTTTGCTACAAGAATGGTACAGAAAGGGTCAGGCCTTTTTATTTATTATTTTTTTTAAAGAGGTTATTTTATTTTCTCAAAAGCAATGTCTAATCTGGCCTTTCTGTCCTTGAGCGTTACCAGTGGTTAGCATCTTGAGGTAAACTGGCTGTATTAGCATTCATGAAGATATCTCTTGATTGTAGACTTTGACAATGATATGCCTGTCTCCTCCAGGGTGTTCATTACTTGGCTAGATGTTGTGAAGGTTGTTTTCTTCAACAAGGAAATAATTCGGCTTTCACTTTGTCATATATCAAGGAGGTAACTCTGGACCTCAGTTCCCATCAGCCACTGAACTGTACTACATGTCACATGACCACCTGCACCAGAATCACGTTTCTGTTAATGAACACACTTGTATATAGCCACTGTTTGCAATGCTTCTCTGTCTTACATTTGTCTTCGACCACAAAACGTTCCAAAACATCTTTGAAACGTGACAGAATGTATGACCATCAACGGAAGCAGCAGATCACGAAGTACCGGGGTGTCACTATGCCACCTATGTTCGTGGAGTACTACGCTATGCCAACAGGAGGAGGTGTACCAAGCTGCATTACATAAGCAGCAGGTTGCCAGGAAGTACCTGGGCTTCAATCTACCACCCATGTTCATGGAGAACCATGCCATGCCACAACAACAGGAGGAGGAGTACCAAGCTGAACCATGTAAGCAACAGTTCGTCAGGATGTACCTGGTGTCCAATCTACCACCTATGTTCACGGAGGACCAAGCCACGCCAACAGGACTAGTAGTCTGGGTACAAATGTGAGTCTGTGGTTGGGGCTAGTATCATCTCCCACCCTCCCTCCCCTATAATGGATCTAGTTCAGCAAACGGAGTCAGCGGTGAACGAAAGTCAGCCTTCCTGCTCGTCTGCTTTTTGGGTCAGCTGAGGACGCCGCTCAGTCAACCGGGTTGCTGTTGCTCCATGTCCTGACATACCCAAGTGCTCCCCTCTGTTCGCCAACTCCACGCACAATGCTGCTGTGCTTGCCATTTATCTGAGGATGTCACTCTGCCTTCCTGCTTGGCTGAGGATGTCACTCTGCCTATCTGCTCGGCTGAGGATGTCGCTCTGCCTCCATGTTCCGCTGAAGATGTTGTTCCTCTTCTGTGCTGCGCGCCATATGTCACTCCCCCTTCCTGCTCCATGGAGGACATCGTTCCCCCCTCATGCTCCGCAGAGAGCATGGTTCCTCCCTTTGACCTCGCGGAGAACCTCGCTCCCCTCTCCTGTCTTGCAGAGGAAGTTGTCCTGCTGTCCTGCCACGCAGACGTCGCTCTGAGCTCCAGCCCCGCTGAGGGCGCTGCTCTGCTTTCCTGTTCCGAGGAGGATGTCACTCTGCTTTCCTGCTCTGCTGAGGATGTCGCTCTGCTTTCCTGTGTGTGTGTGTGTGTGTATGTATGTATGTATGTATTTCCATCCATCTTCTACCACTTACTCTTTTATCCGGGTCACGGGGAACCTGGAGCCTATCCCGGGAGGCATCAGGCACAAGGCAGGGTACACCCTGGACTTGGTGCCAGTCCATCGCAGGGCAATCACATACACACTCACACACCCATTCATACACTATGGATACTTTTTTAGAAATGCCAATCAGCCTACCATGCATGTCTTTGGACAGGGGGAGGAAACCGGAGTACCCAGAGGAAACCACCGATGCACAGGGAGAACATACAAACTCCGCACACACATGGCCCTGGTGGGACTCGATCCCCGGACCCTGGAGGTGTGAGGCGAATGTGCTAACCACTAAGCCTCCCTTGAGCTTATCTGACTGCTCACTCCCAACTTCGTGTCATGAGAGTAAAAACGCCCTGCTCCCATAATTTTCTGGGAGGTCCGATAGATCCTGCAGGATCCCAGTCCTGATGCACATCTCAGGCAATGCACTGAATGGTTATAATGGCCTTTAAATATCAGCTGAGAGACAGAACATGAGAAATTATGTTTATATGCTTATATAAAGAGCGACGTCCTCAGCGGCAGATAGAGTATAGAGCCTGGCATAGTGACGTCCGTGGCAGAGCAGGGAGGTAATATGGAGCAATTGGCCAAACCCAGGAGGTGGAGCAACGTCCTCGGCTGAACAGTGGGGATGAGTTGTTTTCTCTGTTGAACCGGGAGGCTGATCGCTGTCCGTAGTCGGGGAGGGAGGGTGGGGAAGATCTTGTGTGTGGGTTGAGGGGCTATCTCATCGGCCTCAGACAGGAAATTGATTTGAGAGGTCATAACGTTAATCTGTGGCTGGAGCTCTTTAGGGAAGACCACCTCATGGGTTTCTGTAACTCTGAAGATGGTCACCATGTGACCAACTCTGGCTGGAACTCTGGAGATGAGGTCATCACATTGACCTCGGCAGGGGAGACCACGTCGTGGGTCGCAGGCTGGAGCTCTGGAGATTAGGTTGCCAAGTTGAATGAGACAGAGACCTGTTTGCTTCCTTCGGACCAAAACATGAACTGGACATTTTGAGGCTGTATACAATGTTAAGTTACCTTACAGTCCCTATAAAAGTTATCTTGGAGCCCCTGCAACGCCTGTCCATAATTCCTTAATCTGTATGACTGTCTGCTTAATAAGTTGATAAACCAGACAAATGTCCTGATCTAACACGTCATAAAAAGCATCACATAACTCCTTCATACTACTCATTGTCATAAAGCTTGCATGCCCTGTGAACCTACTTGACAGAAGGCAGAGCAGTTTGATTATGGAAATTATGAAACGACTAAAACTAATGGTCAGTGACTGTGAGTCATATTACAAAGGCAAATGTCAGTAGTAGTGTTTGGCTTGCAACATGAATCACAGTTTAACTTGGACCAATGACGAGGTAAAATGCCTCATTGAAATTTGTTCTGGCAAACATATTTCTGAACGCATGAAACAGAGTTTACAAGGTGTTTAGCAAGTGTCTCAAGTAAATGGGCTTTAATCGCTCCATGAAACATTGATTCCCACTCAAACTGATAAATTATTATAACTACAGTTGAAAAATGCCATCAGAATGAATTACTATCTGCTGTCTATCCATCTGGATGGATGGCAGCTATGGGTGGAATCCGGAACAAAAACTTGACCAATAAGAGGACAGTTTACTCACATATGACCTGCATAAATATATTTGGGTATTTTACCTTGTGAACGCACATGCAAAAGGGGGAGGGGGGGGTTCTGTCATTTCCAAGCAGCCACTCACCATACTCATCAGTGTCACAGGACCACCTGCACCTGATTTATGTTTCGGTTAATGAGCACTCTAGTATACAGTGCCTTGCGAAAGTATTCGGCCCCCTTGAACTGTTCGACCTTTTGCCACGTTTCAGGCCTCAAACATAAAGATATAAAACTGTAATTATTTGTGAAGAATCAACAATAGGTGGGACACAATCATGAAGTGGAACGAAATTTATTGGATATTTCAAACTT
>JAFFST010047195.1:4760-14966 GCA_022414735.1 Noturus placidus | reverse complement strand
ATATCTTTATGTTTGAGGCCTGAAATGTGGCAAAAGGTCGAACAGTTCAAGGGGGCCGAATACTTTTGCAAGGCACTGTATATGCCACTGTTTGCACTGCTTTCCTTGTCTCACGTTATCATCCATCTATGCTTTTGTCCACGCTTCCATGTTTAGTTTTTGCCAGAGTATTTTGCATTGTGGTATTGTGTCTTTGTATTTTGTTTATTTGTTTATTAAATGTTTGAAGATTTGCGCTTGCTTCAGAAATCACTTTGTAACGTGACATTCAGAAAAAAAGGTTGTGGATGCTTATGAGTCTGGCAAGGGATTTAAAAAGATCACCAAATTATCATTCCACTGTAAGGAAAATAATCTACAAATGATACAGATTTCAAATAACTGCCAATTTGCTATGGAGAGGCTGTCTTAACAAATTCAGCCCAAGAGCAGGTCTTTTGATGCAAAAATAAGTCTCCAAGAGCGCCAAAATTTCTTCACAGGATCTGCTAATACGTCTTACAACTGTTGTTGTCAAAGTGTATGCTTCTGCAATCAGAAAGGGATTGCACAAATTTGACCTGCATGGGTGTTGTGCCAGGAAAAAGCCTTTGCAAGACAATGGTTTGCCAATGAGCATATAGGCAAAGACCAGGCCTATTGGAATAATGTGTTCTAGACAGATGAATTTAAGATAGAATTGTTTGGTCACAGTAAGAGCAGACATGTTTGGTGCAGACCAAAGACAAGCTTTTCAGGAGACGCACCTCATACCACTTGTGAAGCACATGGTGGAAATGTTGATGATGTGAGGCCATCTGTCCAAAAGGTGAAGTTGAACTGAAAGCGGACCTTTCAACAGGATAATGATCCTAAGAACAGAGTAGCAAATCCACCAAGTAATGGCTCAAAAAAAGAAATGGAAGGTTATGGAATGGAAATAACCATGGTCAAAGACTGGATTTGAATCCCATTTTAATGTTGTGGGGGGATTTGAAACAGGCAGTACATGTAAGAAAACCCTTAAACATCTTACAACTGAAAGAACATTGCATGCAATATGGTAAAAAAATTGTGTGGTAAAAAATTGAGGGGTCAAAAATTCCAGCAAGCCTGGTGGGCAATTATGCAAAATGCCTGCAAGAAGTTATTTCTGCTAAATGGGGCAATACTAGCTTCTGAGGCCAAGGGTGTACTTCCACAGAACAATATCACAACTATTGTAGTACAGTTCATCTCATCCTCATTGACTGCCTCAGATTTGTCAGTTCTTGATGTGAGATGTTACCCCACTCTTCTACCAAGCCATTTGCAAGTTCTCAATCACGTCTGGGGGGGACACATGGTTACATGTAATTTTCCACTGCAAGGACGATCAGTTGTCATTCCTGTTGCCCTGTAGCACTGTCTGAAGGCCCTTTCACACTGAGCACGATGTGATAAAGTGAAGCAAATTGCAGATGAATGGTGCTTTCAAAATAAATGCGAAATATTGAACGTCTTCAGCCAATTCCACCAGCACAATAGGTGGTGCTGACGGAGAATGCATTTTAAGCCTGCACAATAGGTGGCACAACCCACTATTCAGCTGATCTGCCTATTGTCTTTTACCACTGAGAAGAAGAATCACTTAAATGTTGGCACATAGCATCACAACACAATCTTTTAAGAAGCACAAAAACAAACTTGTCTTATTTTATGTGTATTCTACCCAGAAAGGGAGGCAGAAAGTTTCTTGTTTTTTCTTGTTTTAGTATGAATGAAATATTGTGAAATATAATGCAATAACATGGTAGTGGGACAAAACCAGAGTTTAATGCCCAAGACCAGCCCATTTTTTTTGTGTTGGAAGTGTTGATAAATGAATTTCAGTTCTTACTATCCCGTTATATTTATTACTGACATGTTTCAACAACTTCTCCGGGAACCGTCACCTTATCGTGGTGGAGAGGTTTGTGTGTCCTGGCAGGGTCTCTCAAGGCAAAGTGGTCTCAAGGAAGGGGCCAGACTAAGAATGGTTCAAAAACCCTCATGAAAAAGATTTAGAGGAGGAGTTACCCTGCCCGAAGGAAGCCCGGGGCCCCCGTCTGGAGCCAGGCCCAGAGGGAGGGCCCGACAGTGAGCACCTGGTGGCTGGGTTTGCCACAGAGCCCAGCGGGGCAAAGCCCGAAAAAGCAATGTGACACTCCCCTCTCCATCCTATGTGCCCACCACTCGTAGGGAGAACCGTGGGGGTTGGGTGCGCTGCTACATGGGTGGCAGTGAAGGTCAGGGGCCTCGACGGGCCAGACTTGGGCGGCAGAGGCTAGCTCTGGGGACGTGGAATGTCACCTCTCTGTGGGGGAAGGAACTGGAACTTGTGCGGGAGGTGGAGCGCTACCACTTAGATCTGGTGGGGCTTACATCTACGCACAGTCTTGGGTCTGGAACCATACTCCTGGATAGGGGATGGACTTTATTCTATTCCAGAGTTGACACAGGTGTGGGAATACTCACAAGTCCCCAGCTGAGCTCTGTTACATTGGAGTTTACACCGGTGGACGAGAGGGTCGCTTCCTTATGCCTATGGGTTGTGGAGGGGACTCTGACTGTTGTCTGTGCATATGTACCAAACACCAGTTCAGAGTACTCGGCCTTCTTGGAGACCCTGAACAGAGTCCTGTATGGGGCACCAGTAGGGGACTCCATAGTTTTGCTGGGGGACTTCAACGTGCATGTGGGATATGATGGAGATACCTGGAGAGGCGTGATTGGGAGGAACGGCCTCCCTGATCTAAACCCGAGCGGGCATTTGTTATTGGACTTCTGTGCTAGTCATGGACTGTGTATAATGAATACCAAGTTTCGACCATAAGGAGGCTCATAAGTACGTGGTACCAGAGAACCGTAGGCCAAAGGTCGATGATCGATTTTGTAATTGTATCATCTGATCTGAGGCCGCATGTTTTGGACACTCGGATGAAGAGAGGGGCGAAGCTGTCAACTGATCACCATCTGGTGGTGAGTTGGCTCAAGGGGATGGAGAAGACTCTGGACAGACCTGGAAAGCCCAAACGGGTAGTGTGGGTGAACTGGGAACGTCTGGAGTAGGCCCCTGTCCGTGAGATCTTCAACTCCCACCTCCGGCTGAATTTTTCTGGCATCCAGTGGAGGTTGGGGGCATTGAACCTGAGTGGGCAATGTTCAAAGCCTTCATTGCTGAAGCTGTGGCAGAACACTGTGGTTTCAAGGTCCTAGGTGCCTCAAGGGGCGTTAATCCTCGAACACCGTGGTGGACACCTGTGGTCAGGGAAGCCGTCCGACTGAAGAAGGAGGCCTTCCGGGATGTGTTATCCCAGACGAGTCCGGATGCAGTTGCAAGGTATCGACAGGCCAGAAGGGCTGCAGTTTCTGCCATGAAAGAGGAAAAGCAGTGGGTGTGGGAGAAGTTCGGAGAGGACATGGAGAAGGACTTTTGGTTGGCATCAAGGTGTTTCTGGAAAACCATCCGCCAACCATATAGCGTCACCACATCTCGCCATTTTGTGCAATAGCAGCATCTCTCTTCACGTAATCAAAAGCTCACATCTAATTGGGTGACTCATTTCATCACGGATAGACAGGGAAAAAAAGTGTTGCTATCATGCTGTGGATGATCGCCTCTGGTGTGAATAACTCCATAGGGATCTACTTTTCTATTCAAGAGCATCACTGCATCAAACATTCGATCATTTAATCACGCTTAGTGTGAAAGGCAATTTACATTACAGATATTGCAGTTTATGGCTCTGGCCACATCTGCAGTCCTCATCCATCTCTGCAGCAGGTCTATGGCATGTTACTTCTGTTGTTATGAGACAGCCTAGCACCACCAAGACTGTGCAGCTGTTGTCTGTGGAGGCAGAGGAGACTATGATGGAGTGTTACAGGACAACTGACTAGGAGCTGTTTCAGGAAGATCATGGGGATGACATAGAGGGTCTCATTCAGTATGTAAGTGATTACATCAGGATAGGTAAGGAGAGTGTTGTCCCCACCAAGAAGGTCGCTGCGGAAGGGAATACAGAAGGAGCTAAGGAGGGAGCTGAGGAGGGTTAAAGACTGCTATAAGAACATGGTTGAGGGGAAGCTGCAACAGAAAATTCTTAGAGAGGGGTGTTAAAGGGGTGAGGGGTTAGAGGGGTGAGTTAAACCATTTTTAAAAGGTTTGACTCACCACTGCAGGCTGAACCTCTCTCCACCTCCTCAAATGTCCGATTCATTTGTAGACTTCTAATGTAACAGTAGGGAATGTCTTGCTATAAGGGATGTGAAAGTGATAACAGTGAACATGATGGCAAAGACACCAGACCAAAAACCATGGAGATCAGGGCAGAAGAAAAACATATGGCCAAGATGACTGGGAGAGCCATGGCATTTATCACACTTGCCCTCTACGTCTGGATATATTACAGAAAGTCTCGACTGGAGAAGTCCAAGACGAGCACAAGTAGTGGTAGACTGTACCCTCTCTATAGCATGTTCCCAACACTCTTCACTTATCTGTACTCCTAACTCTGTTTCCCACGCATTCTTAATTTTGGTGCTTGCCTCACTACCTAGTGCCAGAATAAAATCATAAATCCTAGAAATCATTCATCTCTGTTGTGGATTGTTTGAAAACAAGCTTTCCCAAGCCTGTTCAGGAGGTGCAGAAAATAACAAAAGAGATGCGCCACAGGGAGGTCATAAGTAGATGACAGATTGGCAAAGCCATCAAAGACACCATCGGCATACAGATTTGTAACTTGTTTAATGCCCTTGTCATACCACACTGAAAATGTAGTCCATACACGATGGAGGGAATAGGTGGTTGTTGTGTAAAGGACCCAAAGAGGATGCACTTACAAATTTAAAGCGCAGTCTAAATAAGTCTTCAGAGTGTTGAGGACAACTTGATTATCAGTATGTAGGGAGAGTTTTGTAGGTAGAGAGGAATAAAGTAAAGCAGGTAAAGAGGATTCCCTACAAGAAGATAGTTCCAATTTACACCAAGAAGCTCCGGGAGATTTAACCCAGTAGCAAAGTTTATGGATGTGTGCAGCCCAGTAATAGAATTGAAAATTGGGTAATGCAAGTCCTCAACTAAGTCTACATCTCTGTAATAAAGATTGACGAACCCTTGGTGGCTTCCCACCCCAAATAAAAGTACTAATTATCTTATCCAATGACTTGAAGAATGATTTTGACAGAAAAAGAGGAACTTGCTGGAACAAGAAAATAAACTTCAGTAATGTATTCATTTTGATGACATTGATCCTGCCAATTAGAGAAAGGGGGAGGTTACCCAAACTCTGAATGTTGGATTTAACCTTTGAGATAAGGGGAGTGAAATTTGCAGATAAAAGATTAGATCAGGGGTCGGTAACCCAAAATGTTGAAAGAGCCATATTGAAACAAAAAAACAAAAAACAAATATGTCTGGAGCCGCAAAAAATTTAAAGCCTTATAATGAAGGCAACACATGCTGTATGTATCTATATTAGCCTACTATCAAAATGACTAAGTTGGCTACAAATACATAATGAACCTTCATGATTAAATGTTTATTTTCCCTGCAGAGCATCCTGTAGAGAATGACGCACCACGTGACTACTCTGTTGTACGATGCCGCCTCAAGTTTAACTTCATTACAATATTAATGAATCATGTTTCATTGCTTTGATGAAATTAAATAAATACAATAAAGAAATCCGATTTTTGATGTCACTTTTATTTGAGGATTCGAAAAAACAACAACAAAATGGAACGTGCATAAGGTACCCCTCATCTGGGCAACAAACAAAGTGCAATAAAACACAGCCTGTATTTTAAAAAAATAAACAGCAGCCTTTTGAAAAGGTAAAGTATATAAAATCAAACTAGTACAGTTTAAGTTTGATTTTTGTGCAAATGCCAAGCTAGTTAGTGCAAGGGTAAAACGCAGCAGCATCCTCTTCTCTTTTGACATGCAACTAACGCAGCTATCCTCGGACCTGAGCAACAAAACACAAAAATATCCCTAAGTGTCACTCCAAATATATGCTGACAAAAATCAGAAATCATTTTATGAAAACAGCCACTTTGTTTGCACCTCTTAGTGCAAGATGCAGTGGAATGCAAGCAGATTTCGATCCAATGCTTTCTGTAGCAAAGTCACAAACCCCCTTTTTGAACCTCTCATGCTGGGTGCCCCATCTGTAGCCACTGAAATCAGGTGGTTAGTGTTTATTCCATTGTCATTTAAACACTTCAGCACAGCCTCACATATGTCCTCCCCCCGTGTTTGGCCTTTCAGTGGTATTAACTGGATCATTTCTTCTTGTGGCCCATCGGAGTTCACATACCTGCATAAAAGCGCAGTCTGTTCAATATCGATCACATCACACGACTCATCACAGGCAATTGAGTATGACGGTGCTGAATTAATGTCCTTGATTTGCTGATCGGGTGATGTTGCCTGCCATTTTAATGGCCCTTTCCTTCACTGTCTTAGCGGAGAGAGGCATGTCTTTGATTTTCTGTATTATCTCGGTTTTGTTTTTGAAGTCTGCAAATAGGTGTTCTGATATGTTGATGAACGACTCCTTCATGTAGTCACCATCTGTGAACAATGGTTTTCCACGCTTTATTATTTCCCGGGTTGCAACAAAATTTTTTTTGTTTTGTCTGAACTTTGGCTTTAGGATATGAGTAAAGGAGGCTAATCCAAGAAATAAACTTATCCCCGAATCCGAACTTCCTCAAGACTGCAAACGAATACTCCCACTCAACCTTATCAAATGCTTTTTCAGCATCTAAAGAAATCACAATCTTAGGAAGCTCTGCCGAATGCTTTGAATAAATTACATTAAAGAGTGTACGGGTATTGAAAAACAATTGACCCTTCTGCTCTTCAGATATAATATAAGGGGGTACATTCTCTAAACGAGATGCCATTACTTTCGCCAGCATCTTTACATCTGCATTAAGCAGAGAGAGTGGTCTATAAGAACCACAGGAAGTTGGATCCTTACCCTCCTTAGGAGAGCTATCATGGCTTGTGTCAGAGTTGGAGGCAAAGACCCACATTCCAAGGATTTGTTGAACATAGCTGAAAGCAATTTTCCAATAAACGTTTTTAAAAATTCAATTGGAAACTTCCCCGGGCCAGGGGCTTTGGTTTAAACCCTTTACAATAAAAAAGGGTCATTTCTTTTTCCTCTTTCTTTTTTTTTGCTGAGTATATGTAAAAAAAAAAAAAAAAAAAAATCATGTGGCGTATTTGTTTTTTTCCACATGACTGTATGTAGCGATCTTACAGTGGGGGAAAAAGTATTTGATCCCCTGCTGATTTTGTACGTTTTTGTACTGATTTTGTACAAAAAAATGATTACCAAGTACTAAGTCATGTTTTGCAGCGGGGTCAAATACTTATTTCCCTCATTAAAATGCAAATTAATTTATAACATTTTTGACATGCGTTTTTCTGGATTTTCTTGTTGTTATTCTGTCTGTCACTGTTCAAATAAACCTGTTACATCTACTTGTTTTGTCTTCTCGCAATGGGTGTAGGTAAGCAGATAGTATAAGTTAACTCACTTTTTCTCTGAGCATGGAGGACAAATACAACTATAAACATGACTAGAATACTTACACTTATTACAAACATTTGATTCAGGCTTTGTGAGACAAAATAAGTTTTTATTGAGAAATATTATATGCGTATGCTGTTAATTGTTAGGTTCTGTAAGATTGATTATTCACAATCAAATAAAGATTCAAGACAAATTATATTCAGTTGTACATTATATAACTTATGTCTTGTTAACTCTCCCTATTTCTTGTCCTGATTAGGAGATGAGCATGGAAGAAGAAAGAAGAGATTGCAAGTGGCAGAATAAAGTGATCAAATAAAAAGGTTTTTTTTAAACCCCAATTCCAAAAAGTTGGTGTGCTACGTAAATCTAAACAATAGATTTGCTAATCTCATAAACTCATGTTATTCACAATAGAACATAGAAAACATGTCAACTGTGGAAAATGAGGAAATGTATCATTTTAAGAAATAAATAAGGTAATTTTGATTTTGATGGCCACAACATGTCTCAAAAATAGTTGGGACAGGGCAAAAAAGGCGGGAAAAGTAAGTGTTACTAAAAAGAAACAACTGGAGTAACATTTTTGCAGCTAATTAGTTTAATTGGCAACAGATCAGTAACATGATTGGGTATAAAAATAGTATCTTAGAGAGGCAGAGTCTCTCAGAATGAGAGGAATGGAATTTGGATGCAAACATATGTTGCTTTAAAACATTTATATGCCTTTCAGCATTAATGGTGACTTTCCAGATGTGCTGCCCATTCCATAGGCACTAATGCACCCCCATACCATCAGAGATGCAGGCTTTTGAACTGAGCGCTGATAAAAATCCGGATGGTCCCTCTCTTCTTTAGTCCTCTTTAGTTTAGGGCAGGGGTCTCAGACTCGCGGCCCGGGGGCCAATTGTTAGTGCGGCCCGCGCGTTTTTTCTCACATGCACCTGTGTGAGTCGTTTCCCTGGGTGTTTTATATTTTTTAACACTTGTGGGCTACCATAGCTCATGCTCGTGACAACAACACGAATTATCAACGTTGGTCACTTGAAACGTGTTGCGGGAGTGTCACCCAGTGCAAATACATTTTTTTTGTCACCCAGTCGTCTTTTTTAAAACCTGCCGTGAAGAGAGAGGTTGGCGATGAGCACAGACAATTTCAGGAGAAGTGGGAAATGGAATTTTTTTTTGTAGAGCACAGGAGCATTCTGACGTGTTTAATATGCACAGATAAAGTTGCGGCGCACAAGGAGTATAACATCAGACGTCATTACTCAACTAGACATGCTGAGGAGTATGCAAAATACCAAGGAGATGAGCGAGAGAACCGGGTCGCAAAACTTAAAACATGTTTACTGAGGCATCAAGAAAGCCATCCAAAGACGGTGAGTTCATCAAACAAGTATAGTCTGTCTGCAAGTATAGTCTGTCCAGAAAAGAAAGGTCAGTTTAGCTGCATCAGCATTTCAGCCAACATGGTGGCAGAGCGCATTTCTGACCTGTCGAGTAATATTTATGATCAACTGCGTGAGAAAGCTAAACATTTCCATTCATTCTCAGTCAATCTTGAGCACAGACGTCACTGACTCTGCGCAGTTTGCAATATACAGTATATATGTATGTATCATGTGTAACAATCCTGTGAAATTTCATACAGCATGTAGGGTGACAGCTTTTGAGGGGCGGAGCACAGACACACTGGAGGCCGCCTGTCAGGTGGTCAGGGAAGTTTGCTTTTATTTTCTTTCCTTTTCTTGTTAGGGTTGAGGAGGTGTGTATGTGGGTGAGTGCGTGTATATGAGTGTGAGTGCGCGGGCAGGTGTGTGTGGGTTTGCGTGTGGGCTGGCATTGAGGGGTTCTTCCGGGGTCGTGTCGGAGCTTCCCGGAAGCGTGAGGGCTTTTCTGGGCCGTCAGGCTGTGTGTGTGTGTGTGTGTGATCAGATAGCAGGGGCCTCATCTGGATCCAAGTTGTCTGAAAGAAAGGGTGAAAAAAACGAACAAACACAGAGAGAGAGAGAGAGAGAGAGAGAGAGAGAGAGAGAGAGAGAGAGAGAGAGAGAGGGGTGATTAGTTAATGCCAAAGTCAAACTATATCAATTATTGTGAGAAGCGACTCACACATGTCACAAGATATACTCTTCCCAGACTGAGCGGAAGAGTGGCCTCTTATACCCTTCCCTCGTCTGCTAGATGATGGATTTTTTCTGATCGGCGCACCAATCACTGGACGGAGGTGTGCCTGCACGGTAGTCGGGGAAGGAGTGATTTTAATACCTTGCCCGCCGGCTGTTGATCTGTTGTGACAAGCAGTAAAACACATTGTGGTCCAGTATTAACAACATTCATTAAACCACCTGGAATTCCATTTGCAGAAATAAATAATCCCCAAATTAAAAAAATATATTTTAAGAAAATTAGCTAGGTAAGAACGAACATGTCATGTCTATACTGGAATCAGCATCAAACTCCATATCCTGAAATGACCCAATGCCACCTCCCCAGCACATCACAGCAATGAAGATACAGTGCCTTGCGAAAGTATTCGGCCCCCTTGAACTGTTCGACCTTTTGCCACATTTCAGGCCTCAAACATAAAGATATAAAACTGTAATTTTTTGTGAAGAATCAACAACAGGTGGGACACAATCATGAAGTG
>JAFFST010047194.1:1240-11346 GCA_022414735.1 Noturus placidus | reverse complement strand
ACTGTGTATGTACTGTGTTTATAATCCTGTAAAGCTGCTTTGTGACAATGTCTATTGTAAAAAGCGCTATACAAATAAAATTGAATTGAATTGAATTGAATAACTCCAAAAGAAAAACGTGAAATAGTCTGTGAGGTCACAAAGGAACCCATGTTAATTTCTAATTAAGGGCCTCTCTCACATTGGCTAATATTAATGCTCATGAATTCACCATGAGTATGGTGGGCATGGCAAGGTTGTAAGGAGAAAGCCACTGCTCGCTAAAATAGAACAATGCTGCCCATCTGCAGTATGCTAACTATCACATGGACAAGTGAGAACACTATTGGATATGTTTTGTGGATGGATGAGACCAAAATAGAATGTTTGGTCAAAGAAAACAATGTATTCCAGCAGAACCTTATCTCATTTGTGAAATACGATATGGTTTGGGCCTGTTTTGCTGCACTGGGCCATAACAACTTGACATCAATGATGGAACAATGAATTTTAATTATTCCAGCGAATTCTCAAGAAAAATGTCAGGACAACTGTTCAGGAAATGAATCTCAAGAGAAAGTGGGTCATACAGCAAGACAGTGACCCTAAGCAAACAAGTCATTCTACCAAAGAATAGTTAAAATTAAAAAAAAAAAAAGAATAAAGTTATTGTTTGGAATGCCCAAGTCAAAGTCCTGTCCTTAATCCAACAGAAATGTTGTGGGAAGACCTGAAGCAAGTATTACATGTAAGGAAATCCACCAACATCCCAGAGTTGAAGCTGTTCTATATTGAGGAATGGGCTCAGTAAAATTCCTCCAAGCTGATGTGCAGCGGTTCACACCAGATACCGAAAGCAAAGGTTCACATAATTTTGCCACTCATGTATATGTAATTTTGGATCAATTTCCTTAATAAATAAATGGCCAAGTATAACATTTTTGTCTCATTTGTTTAGTTGGGTTATATTTATCTACTTTTAAGAGTTGTGTGAAAATCTGATGATGTTTTAGGTAATATTTATGCTATGTTATAAAGGATTCACAAAATTTCAAGCACCACTGTATGTTACAATACCATGACTGACGTTTTCCCTAAATGATGATAAATTATGTGATCATATTACCAAGTGTGAAATATATAGGTTGTAGGAGCTAGAAACTCATTTGTTCTGTGTTAATGTATAGCCATCAACATGATGAGTCTTATTACAAAGGAGATTTGATAGATTTACCTTTAAAAAGTCATAAAAAAATATATACATGATTATTATAATTATATATTAAGGCATGACCACAAAACACAGGTGCTCACACACATACACAAACGTACACTAACCGATTGAGATCCCAGATGATGCAGGTTCCGTCTCGGCTGATGCTGATCAGGATACTGTATGGTTTGCAGACAAAAAGACCGGTAATCTCATCTGTATGCCCATACAAGTGAACCTGAGACTCAACTTCCATCTCAGAGGCCTACAAAAGGTAAACAAAGAAGAAAACAGAAGGAACGTGGTAGAAAACAGCAAAGATCCCCCACAATTTCCCATATGTGTTTGATCAGAAGTCTTAAAAATGCAAAACTAGGTAACGTTTGAGGACAAATTTTGATGTTGGCTTGATGAAGCCAGTTTGAAAGTTTAAAATAGTTGTCAGTTTGAAATGTGAATGTAATGGGCATTTTTAAGAAAGAAAGAAAAACTGATAGATAGGGTGCCAATCCTTGTAAAGTTAGGCAGACAGTACTTCCAATACTTCTAGATACAGCTAGACACATGGGTTGCCAATAAGAGAGAGCTGGATAGACAGTTAAATGGTCTGCACTTATATAGCGCCTTTTAACCTTAACCTAAGTCTTTATACTGTTTCTCAGGCACTTACACACCATGCAAAACTTGTAGCGTTAAATAGATATATAGGTTTCTAATACTTGTAGAGTTGAACAGATAGATAGATAGATAGATAGATAGATAGACAGATAGATAGACAGGCATATAGACAGAAAAACAGACAGCAGAAGAAGCTGTCTGTTTTTCTACAGAATACATAGGATAGCTCCTCCTCGATTTTTGAGAGGCAAGAATGAGATCAAAACATAAAAAAAGAGTAACTGGTTGAACTAAATCATACCAAATCTAACTACCATTTATAAAACAAGCCCTTTAATTGAAATTCTAATTAATATGCTTCAAAAGGTGACACCTGCCAGCAAAGGGAAAGAGAAAGCTGTGTGTAGTGGTGGTGGGGGGGCAGAGGAGGATGGGCTCCTGTTGTCCTCCTTAGGGTAGGATCTCTTACATCGATTTAATGTGCTTCTTTTTTATGCTAATCTGTTATTAGCCAAGACACGTAAAATGATACTCCAGGAGAGGACGTCCTCCCTAATCAATCAACAACCAGAATACAATATTGGCCGTGTGCATGCAATGATAATTTTCAAATTTCATCTTCAATTCTCTACCACTGTATTGTATGTGACCATTAGGCTAACGGCTAGAATGAATGCTACCCAGGCAAATAAAGGCAGCCTGAGTGAGGGGTCACAGAAAGGCATAGATGCAGAGTGGGATAGGGAAGAACCACTTGTGGATTATTTGTTTTCACCGGCATTCAACAGTTTGGATTACTCAGCATAAGTAAGGATCAAGAATGCTGGACGACAAACTCCACAAACAATATTGTGTTTGTTTATATAAAATATATAAAAGAATATTTCCATAAAGATACTGATCTAGTGATGACATAGGAATAATAAAATTAAGAAATATGTGCCTAAGTACAAGCATATAAGTGTTCATAATGAGAGCAAATTCTCAATTAACCTCACACCAGTTCAAAAGCAGCAGAAGTCACATGTTTTCTCATTTCTGCACTGACATCTGAATAGTAGGCTAATCCTAGTTTACCGTATTTTTCTAACGTATTCGAACGTAATATTTGTATTCTGTCTGTAGTAATATGACAATTTGATCTGTATAATACTGCTCTACTATCAAATTACTGTATTATTTGTAAAAAATAATGACGCAGAAACTGAAGACAGTTGCAGTAGAGGCCTGGCAGAGCATCACCAGGGATGAAACCCAGCGTCTGGTGATGTCTATGCGTTCCAGACTTCAGGCTGTAATTGAATGCAAAGGATTTGCAACCAAGTATTAAAAAGTGAAAGTTTGATTTATGTTTTTGTTAATCTGTCCCATTACCTTTGGTCCCTTAAAAAGTGGGAGGCACACATACAAACTGTTGTAATTCCTACACCGTTCACTTGATTTGGATGTACATACCCTCAAATTGAAGCTGAAAGTCTGCAGTTAAAGTACATCTTGGTCGTTTCATTTCAAATCCATTGTGGTGGTGTGTAGAGCCAAAAAGATTAGAATTGTGTCGATGTCCCAATATTTATGGACCTGACTGTATATACACACACACAAATCAGGTTACACGTTACAGAAGGAGCATGTAAAAAATATAATTATACAGTATCCCACAAAACTGAGCACACCCCTCACATTTTTGTAAATATTTGATTACATCTTCACACACGCTTGACACCATCTGAACCAAATAAGTTTATCTTGGTCTCATCAGACCACAGGATATATGGTTCCAGTAATCCATATCCTTAGTCTGCTTGTCTTCAGCAAACTGTTTGCTGGCTTTCTTGTGCATCATCTTTAGAAGAGGCTTCCTTCTGGGATGGTAGCCATGCAGACCAATTTGTGTGCAGCGTATGGTCTGAGCACTGACAGGCTGACCCCCCACCCCTTCAACCTCTGCAGCAAAGCTGGCCGCACTCATACGTCTATTTCCCAGACAACCTTTGGATATGACGCTGAGCATGTTTACTCAACTTCTTTGGTCAACCATGGCAAGGCCTGTTCTGAGTGGAACCTGTCCTGTTAAACCACTGTATGATTTTGGCCACCACGCTGCAGCTCTGTGTCAGGGTCTTGGCAATCTTCTTATAACATAGGCCATCTTTATGTAGAGCAACAATTCTTTTTTTTAGATCCTCAGAGAGGTGCCATGTTGAACTTCCAGTGACCAGTATGAGGGAGTGTAAGAGCGATGACACCAAATTTAACACACCTGCTCCCCATTTACACCTGAGACCTTGTAACACTAACAAGTCACATGACACCAGGGAGGGAAAATGGCTAATTGGGCCCAATTTTGACATTTTCACTTAGGGGTGTACTCACTTTTGTTGCCAGCTGTTCAGACATTAATAGCTGTGTGTTGAGTTATTTTGAGGGGACTGCAAATTTACACTGTTACACAAGCTGTACACTCACTACTTTACATTGTAGCATTGTCATTTCTTCAGTGTTGTCACATTGTCACGGATCGGAGGAGGAGGCAGGAAGTAACCGCGAGAGACTTTATTTACGATTACACAAAACACAAACCAAAAACACTCCTAGTATCCACCTTAGCAGTTAGCTCAAAAACAAAAACAAAGAAGTATAGTTCCGTGTCCATGTAGTTCAAACGTTCCGATCACTTCGGGTGACTCAAAACAATAACGCGCAACTTGGTGCCGAAAACCAGAAACTTAAATAGAGCTCATTTAATTAACCAGAACACAAAACAGCTGCCGCTTGTTGTCCATCCTTCCGGCATGCAACCACGTGAGATGGTCACATGACTGAGCAAAGTCTCTGTCGTGGCGCCCTCCGCTGGTCGAGGCGTGACAGAACCCCCCTTCACTCAACCCCCCTCCAACGGGAGGTCCCGGGCCCCTGGGCAGAACGTCCCCTTGCTGCCACAGGAACCGAGGCAGACCTTGCTGGGCGGCAGGTAGTCCAAGAACGCAGGACGCCGCCTCCAGCCAGGGCACTGGGACGCAGGACGCCGCCTCCAGCCGGGGCACTGGGACGCAGGACGCCGCCTCCAGCCGGGGCACTGGGACGCAGGACACCTCCCACAGCGGCTCCGGAACACCGGACGCTCCTCCCCCGGTCACCGTAGCACTGGCGGTTGCTTGGTTAGCTCCGGGTTGAATTGTCGCCGGGCCTGGACAAAAGAGAGCAGAGGTCACTGGGCTTACCTCCCTCAAAGGCTCAGGGACGCAGGACGCTGCCTCCTGCCGGGACGCAGGACGCTGCCTCCACCGAGGAGGGGAACAGGGCGGCATATGCTGCAGTCCAGGACTCCAGGACGCAGGACGCGGCCTCCTGCCGGGACTCCGGGACGCCGCCTCCTGCCGGGACTTCGGGACGCAGGACGCCGCCTCCACCGAGGAGGGGAACAGGGCGGCATATGATGCAGTCCAGGACTCCGGGACGCAGGACGCCGCCTCCTGCCGGGACTCCGGGAAGCAGGATGCCGCCTCCACCGAGGAGGGGAACAGGGCGGCATATGCTGTGGTGCAGGAGGGTCTCTCTGTTTCCTGAGGGACTGACACGGGGCTCGCTGGCGAGGACAGGGACATAACTGGGCTCGCTGGCGAGGACAGGGACATAACTGGGCTCGCTGGCGAGGACAGGGACATAACTGGGCTCTCTGGCGAGGACAGGGACATAACTGGGCTCTCTGGCGAGGACAGGGTCTGTAGCTGCTGCTGAAATTGTGCCACCCGATAGTCGATTTTCCTCCTTAACTGGATGGAATTTTCCAGGAGCAACAAAAAGAGCTTTGATGCGCCTAGCCCGGCTTGCTCCATCCAGTTAAGCTGTGCCGCCTGCCCCAGTACCTGTGCGTGGGCCGCTTGTATGCGGTCCAGATCCCAGCAGTCCGAAGATCCGGGCTTCTCCGTGTCCCGGATTTCTGAAGAATTAAGATCCCTCATGACGCTCTCGCTACTTCCTTGGTCAGCGCGTTATTCTGTCACGGATCAGAGGAGGAGGCAGGAAGTAATCGCGAGAGACTTTATTTACGATTACACAAAATACAAACCAAAAACACTCCTAGTATCCACCTTAGCAGTTAGCTCAAAAACAAAAACAAAGAAGTATAGTTCCGTGTCCATGTAGTTCAAACGTTCCGATCACTTCGGGTGACTCAAAACAATAACGCGCAACTTGGCGCCGAAAACCAGAAACTTAAATAGAGCTCATTTAATTAACCAGAACACAAAACAGCTGCCGCTTGTTGTCCATCCTTCCGGCATGCAACCACGTGAGATGGTCACATGACCGAGCAAAGTCTCTGTCGTGGCGCCCTCCGCTGGTCGAGGCGTGACACACATGAAAAGATAATCAAATATTTACAAAAATGTGAGATACTGTGCCTTAATCCAATATACCAAGATACTGTGCCTTAATCCAATAAATTTCATTCCACTTCATGATTGTGTCCCACCTATTGTTGACTCTTCACAAAAAATTACAGTTTTATATCTTTATGTTTGAGGCCTGAAGTGTGGCAAAAGGTCGAAAAGTTCAAGGGGGCTGAATACTTTCGCAAGGCACTGTATTTAATCTTGAATTTTTAATTATCAAAAAACGGTAGTTACCGGGCTAACAGAAAGTCTGATTCAAACTGCAGGGGTTCTAGTGAGGGTTCTGGGTTTTTTATCTTTTCCTTCGCTTCAACTTTCAAAGTGACGGTTAATGTTTGTACAGCCAATGGTAATACATTTTTGTAAATGTAAAAAAAATGATATTTCTGTAAAGCTGCTTTGAGACAATGTACCATTGTAAAAAAGCGCTATACAAATTGATTATTAAATTATTAAATCCCAAACACTGAGGGAGGAAGGGATACAACAAAATTATGAAAATATAAATATCCATTTTGGTAAGCCCTACTTGTACTATGCTCCTTCACTTTGGAGCTCTCTTCCTCCTGAACTCAGGGAAGCTCAGACTTTTGGCATTTTTAAAGATCTACTCAAGACACCCTTTTTTAAACTTGCATTTGACTGCTGATGTCTTTTTTATTATTATTTTAAATTTGTTATTAATAATAACATTGTGGTTGTTCTTATTAACTTTTATGTTTTATTTTTCTGTGTTCTGCTTATTTTGTGTACAGCGCGTTGAGGAGCTGCTTTTAAAGGCGCTTTATAAAATAAAAATTATTAATATTATTGTGTGAGAAATGTACCTGCCAAAGTGGCGGATTAGCAGACAATTTTACATGCCACTGTCGACAATTCACCTGCATTTGGCAGGTGCTAATTCATGTAATGCGTGTATTCCTCCAAGTTTGTGAAGTCACTATTGGTTGCAGCCTCCCTAAACATGTGACAGTCAGTGCTCAGAACAGTCCTGGAGGCTAGAGATGGTCCCTTTTGGCCAGGTTTTCAACTGTTTCAAAAGCAGTTTGGAGCGTCTGACAAGTGGTCTGTATGCTGCGATTAGCATAACAGATGCATGGGTGTAACCCCGCACTCTTTGGGGGGGTCGTGACCCCCCAATGTTGAGGAAATACCAATCTGTCCCCCCAATATACAGGAGAAAATATTTTCTATATGTTCCACTTTAACTGCCAACAGATCTGTTTATTTTATTTATCTATTTATTTATGTCTATTCTTTTTTAATATATTCAAGTTAAAGAAAATTGGTGTTTGTCCCCCTTCAATTGTACACTTGGTTTCGCCCATACCCAACACAAGTTCGGTGATGTATTTTATCGGCTTCCCCATGCTGTGGGAGCTTCTATCACTCAGACACCACGTGAATTCAAACAGTAACTGTAATCCTAAAACTATGTTCTAAATATAAAAAATTTCAGTATCAAATTCCCAATGTCCATACCATGGTTACGCCCTTGCAGAGATGTGGTCCGAGTAGCCAAGGTGGGGACAGAGCTCCAGCTGGTACACGCTGTGGATGTTTGCGTAAACAAGGCCCAGTCAGTTCACCCCCTCTCAAAGTTCACATGTGGATGGAATTTAGGGAGCACAGACTTGATTCGCATGGTTAAAATCTCCGGTAAAGATAAACAGGGGATGTTAATAGCCCCATACACAGAGTCACAGAGTCCTGCTTTAGCATTAGTTGTCGGCCTAAGAAACAAAACTAGCACCATTCTGGATCTGGAGAGGGCTCTGTAAGCTACTGCCATTCTGCAATCATGATTCATTTATCCAAGATGGTTGAAGATCATTTATCAAAGATTAGATAGATAGGGCTCCATGGGATAGGCTCCAGGTTTCCCCGTGACCCTGAAGTGAAGGATAAGTGGATGGTGGATGGATGATAGATAGTGGTGCCAATACTTCTAGAGTTGGATAGGGTGTCAAAACTTGTGTTTATTAGATAGATATATATATAGATAGATAGATAGATAGATAGATAGATAGAGGAAGTAAAAAATAAGTACACCCCATGGATTTTTTTTTTAACCTATTTGGACAAGCAAACATTTGATCCTCTTTGAAACATTTTCACAATTTAAATGAACAGAAAACAGATTGGTCACATGAAAAGGTAAGTACATTTGTCACGCCTTTACATTTATCACACCTCCAAATCCATAAACTTATAATTAGTGTTCAAGATTGGGTGCCAGGAATTAGAGAATCTGCTTAGGGAGTGCAGGTGGAGCCTGTCTTATTTAAACTCTCACATTTAGCGTTTGGTGTTACCTTTGCTATAGAGGTGTGTGGTGCCATCATGCCAAGATCTAAAAGAGTTCTTTAAGGCCTTCAGAAAAAAGGTTGTGGATGCCTACGAGTCTGGCAAGGGATTAAAAAAAAAGATTATTTGAAAAACATTATTTCATTGTAAGGAAATCATCTGGCGCAGATTTCAAATGACTGTCAATCTGTCCAGGACTGGCTGTCCTAGCACATTCAGCCCAAGAGAAGACCACCTGATGCAGAAAATAAGTCTCCAAGAACCCCAAATTTAATTACATGATTCGCTAGAATGTTTTGCAATAGTTTGTATCAAAGTGCATGCTTCTACAATCAGAAAGAGATTGCACAAATTTGACCTGCAGGGGAGGCGTGCCAGGAAAAAGCCTTTGCAAGACTACATTTTGCCAATGAGCATATAGGCATACCAGAAGAACAGTTGTGGAACAGTTATGGTTTGGGGTTGCTTCGCTACCACAGGGAATGGAGAGCTTGCATCAATAAGATCCACCTATGAATTCTGCATCATATTAAAGAGTGCTTGAAGATAATGCGAGGCCTTCTGTCCGAAAGTTGTAATTGAGCTGGAAGTGGACCTTTCAACAGGATAATGATCCTAAGCGCACTAGCAAATCCACCAAGGAATGGCTCAGAAATAAAAATGGAGGGTTATGGATTGGCCTAGTCAAAGATTTGAATTCCATTGAAATGCTGTGGGAGGATTTGAAACAGGGAAAACATGCAAGAAAACCCTCAAACATCTTGTAACTGAAAGAATATTGCATGGAAGAGTAGTCAAATATTCCAGAAAGCTTCGTGGACAATTATGCAAAACACCTACAAGAAATTATTTCTGCTAAAGGCCAAGGGTGTACTTACTTTTTCCACAGGGCAATATTATATCGATTTATATTTCTGTTGAATAAATTACTAAAAAAGCAGATTTTCCTTGTGGTTTTGTTCAAATACATCAACTTTATTAATGGGCACTCTTTCTTTTTTTTTGTAATTAACATTTTTTATCGATTCACAAGCTAGCACACAACATACAACATGAATCAAACTTTTTTTTTGACCCCCGCTATAACCCCTCCCCCCCGAAAACACTCCTGTGGTCAATAGAACATAGACTCACATATCAAAAACTAAACAAATAAATAAAATAATGTCATAACAATAAATAACAATAAAAAAAACAACAACAAAGAGTAATAGTAAAAATACGCACAATTAACAAAAAAGAAAGGACAACACAACAATCAGGTATCATCATAAACTCTAAGTTATACTCTCCACTGTCTCTCCTCGAGAGCCCCCCAAAAACACCAGATAACTGCCCCACTTCTTCCTGAAGATATTCCCAACACCCATCCTTCTGCTCGACCCCTCCTCAAAGGCAGCAACCCTGCCCATCTCCACACACCACTCTGGAAACGAGGGCGCTCCATCTGATTTCCATCCCCTTAAAATCACCTGCCTCCCAATCATAACACTGGTCAAAACCCACTTTATTTTGTCCCTGTCCTCCAATTTTATGACCTCCCCATCTCCCAATATACAGAGTCTAGGGGAGAACAAGATTCGAGTGTTCAACAC
>JAFFST010047193.1:143840-160037 GCA_022414735.1 Noturus placidus | reverse complement strand
GTGTGACAAACATGCAAAGGAACAGGAAATGAGGAAGGGGGCAAACACTTTTTCACACCACTGTATATTTATATGTATATCCCACAATATTTTCCTATATTCTCTTTTTTAGCCTCACTGTCAATTTTTTACTTTATTACTCATTTTTATCTCTCTCTCTCTCAGGGAGGGGACTCTGCGTGTAGGGGATCGGGTGTTGAGTGTAAACGGCGTGGCTCTAAACCGACGGAAACATGCCGACTCTCTCACTCTGCTCATGCAGAGCAGCCAGGAAGCTTATTTCCTCATCGAGTACGACATCACGGTCATGGGTGAGCGCACGTGCACACTCGTTTCATAAATCAGCTGTACTGTTCCACGTAACACACTACAACACTATCTGGCTCTGGATTTGTTTATTCTGAAAGGATTTATATCTGTATCTGTATCCGAAGCATAAAACTCCAAACTCCAAATAGAATTTCCAAACTCCGACTCGGAAAAAGCGAAGAAAACGCAGGTCTCTTCAACCGCGAGTTCAGCACATGACATCAAATCAACATGGCCGCTCACACCATCAACAACTTAAGCTAGGTTATAGTAAATCAACCCCTCCAGGATTTTTGTGGTGTTTTGCGACCGCAGAAATGAACACAAAATCAAGCAAACTAAACAATATTCCGACGAGCCGGCAATAAAAAAAAAAAAAATTACCACAGATGTTTTGGGCCAAGACACGTCATATGATATCACAACGCGCATTCCGTCAAAAGCCCTCTTCGATTCACATGCGTCGAACATGAGCACGACTATACGGTCTCATTTACCGGCAAACCTCACTGCGAAAGACCGCGCAAAACGATTACTTGCAACTGCAATCTCACAAATTCAAGTGATAACACTGACCATACAGTTTTGAGAACGTAAACACATCAATCACGATCGACAATGTTAGCTAGCAAGCTTGTTGCTAACAAAACACGTGTCCATGTTTTTTCCCCACATTGTAGCGTAAACTTGATGAGTTGAACGCAAACGTTAAGTCTGCCATGGGCGTGGCCTAATGAGTACAAACTTCCCACTTGTGTTGCACACCTCTAGTCTCGACAAGATGCTCTGTAAATTATTATACTGTATACAAACATATTGATTGTTGGAGCTGCATATAATCTCACTGTCTCTCAAAATAAAGAAGAGTGTGTTTCTGAATTTGCCTGTGGTGTGTGTGTGTGTGTGTGGGTGTGTGTGCGTGTGTGTGTGTGTGTGTGTGTGTGTGTGTGTGTGTGTGTTTTGGCAGAGTCAGTGCAACAGTCTTCAGGTCCTCTGCAGGTGGAGATCATGAAGAGCACCGGCTCTGTGCTTGGATTGAGCCTCACTACTGCCCTCTACAGGAACAAACATGTCATTACAATCCAGAAAATCAAACCGGCCAGTGTAGCAGAGAGGTACACACACACACACACACACACACACCTTCTTAAAATCCAGCTATTCTTATAACTGATGTTTCAGTTCAAGAAACTTGCGTTAGCTGTGGAAAAAAATGGAATTTGCGCCTGTTTTGGGCGTGCCCTGTTCAGCACTGAACTGAGTTGTGATGTCACACTCCTCAATAGTAGTTTGGCTTATATGAAAGTAGACACTCAGGGCTTTAAGAATTTGCAGTTTTTTCCATAAGAATTTATTTCTTTTGACCTAGCCTTCCGTTTTTATCTCTGTACAAATGTTATTGTGGAGATGTGTGAATTGTTTTCCCCAGCACGCGGCTCACACCCCTCCCCTTTCCCATCGCCCTGCCCACCAGAGTCACGATACTCTACACACAGGAACCCAACAGCATCCTGACTTATCTTCTAACACACTTGCAGCAATAAAATGATTCTTTGTTTAAGTCGATTTCTATTTCCGGCAGTAGAATGGAACGCCGGTGCACTGCGAGAGAGTGTTAAATGTCCTCTCGGAAATCCTTTTTGGATTGAAAAGGACTCCTATTATTTGAAGCTATAGGAAGTCGCCACTGGTCATGGCTGAACTTCAGTACACCACTTTCCATAAAATTCAGTTTAGCTCCTCATACATGCTCAGACGATTAGAAATTGCGGCTTTTTGATTATTTAGCACGTCATCATTTGATTTTTAATGCCTCTTTTTCTGTGTGTGTGTGTGTGTGTGTGTGTGTGTGTGTGTATCTCAGGTGTGGTGCTCTGCATGTAGGTGATATTCTCTTGGCTATAGATGGCATGAGCACTGAGCAATGTTCTTTAATGGAAGCTCAGCAGCTGCTGGCCAACTCCTCAGAGGTCACCAAGCTCGAGATCCTGCCTTCTCCACACAGCCTACATGACACGGGTATACACACACATACACGCACACACACACACACACACACACAACCACTCTCTGACCTCTGTGCTTTGTTTGTAGTGGCTGAAGACAGATCTCTTTGGGTTACTTTTGTATGTGCAGTGAATCATTCTTAATCCACAGAACGCTATGGGCACACACACACACACACACACACACACACACACACCTCAAGCATGTGCACAGAGCAGTATATGTGAGATTGTGCATAATGCTTTAATAGATTAACAGATTAAAATCTGTATTAATTGTCATTTTCAATGATTTCCCCTCCTAAAAAACATGTCTTTATTGTTTTGTAATTTTAGAAGCAGCATTTCATGTAACAAAAATGGCAGAAATGTAATGTCCCCTTTTCTCCTGTCACCCCAAATGTAATTCATCAATCAAGAAATGTTTAGTGTTTTTTTTTTCTAGTATTGCTAACAAGCATCTCTAAAGCTCTAGTATCTTAGTATCTAGCTTATTATGTATCGCTGTAAGTCGCCTGTCACTGTACTATGAAGGGTATATATGTATATATATATATATATATATATATATATATATATATATGCATCATCTCTACGAGATGAAGGAGAAGCAGTGTGTGCTTTTTGCCATCGTAGCCATCTATCTGTGACAAAAGTTCCTGGTCGACGAAACAGTTCGGACTCACAGGCAGCATGGCGACTCCCGGGTCACGCACGCTCTACTGTCTTCACTCGCATTTGGTACTGTAGTTGCTGCACTAAGTCACTAAATCTGCATAAAGTGAAACTTTTCGGAACTTTGTCGTGCCGCTGGACACACCCACATCCGGTTGCTAACCGTCGTTGTCACTCATGTCGCTCAATCGTCGTTGTCGCACTAAACTCATTGTTCTGCGATCGACTGTACTGTATTTTCATCTACAATATGAGTCTACGATATAAAATTCCGCCTTCGCAAATCTCATACCTGAGTCTACCATGACGAGGAAAAAAAGCGATTCAGCTTCAAGATAATGAGTCTTTATTGATCACATATACATATGCACAGTGAAATTCTTTTCTTTTCATATCCCAGCATGTCAGGAAGTTGGAGTCAGGGCGCAGGGTCAGCTATGATACAGCGCCCCCTGGAGCAGAGAGGGGTTAGGGCCTTGCTCAAGGGCCCAACAGTGGCAGCTTGGCAGTGCTGTGGGTTGAACCCCCAACCTACAGTACCCGACCTTCTGATCAGTAACCCAGTAACTCTTAATCACCAATCCACCACTGCCCCACTGTTCTAGATAGATCTAGAACTTTTTTCTTCCTTTTTTCTTCCTTTTTTTTTTTTTTAAAGCTGGGCAATGTTATTTTGTCTGTTTTTAATAAACATAATCAATCATACAGAGTCGGTATCAAAAACCACCCCAGCAAGTCTATACAAGATAGATACTGCTTGAACACTAAAAGAAGTTTGGTAGACATGAGCTAGCACGATGCTAAACTGGCAGTTATAAGCTTTGCTCATTAACTATATGAGCCTCGTAGCTCCTGTGCAACTCTATAGAAGGTGCTTTGCTCCTCGTATTCAGATTTTAACACTGCACTCTGTGTGTAGTTGTAGAGCCAGTGTCAGAGTGTGTAACGCTCGGAATGTATGTGTGTGTGTGTGTGTGTGTGTGTGTGTGTGACAGATCTCAGCTATAATGCAAACACAAGCACACAAGGTTTTATACACTGTTTACAACCTTAACGGATCATTCTGACAGACGGTAAAATTGGGCATGGGCTCCCACTGCTGCTGCTAGTCTGACACCTTGTTAAAGCTCTGCTGTCAGTAGACGTGACATGAAGAGGAGTCTGTGCTGAGCTTTCAGCCACCAGGGAGACAGAAAAAGACAGAGAAAGAGAGAGGAGAGAGAGAATGGATTAAAATGAGAGAACGAATGCCGGTTTGTCAGATCCACCAGGATTCAGAAATGGTTATGTTGGTATAATAAGTCTGGGAAAAATCGACAGGGCTGCTGAGGTGATATACTGAGTATTTTGAATTAGGTGTGGCCGTGATTTACTATATTAAGGACATGAGTTTAAGTTTCTGAAGATTTGTTTCATGGTCATGAGATACTTTTTTGTTCTTATTGAGACAGAGAAATCAATTGAATTGAATGGCTTTGTCAACAGGAACAGGATCATGAAGATGATTAACATTTGCCCTTTACATCAGTCTTGGAATGGCACTAAGACATAATGGAGCGAATCACCTCTTTCTGTGACATAAAGAACTGGAGGCCACTTATTAAACATGATGTTCACACAAATCCTTTATGTAGTAGGCTCAGGTTACACAATTCATGGCCACAACTTTGATATCTTGTGGCCATAACGTAATAAATTGTGTCTGCAAATTGCTTAGTGTCTGACCACAGTGTATTATTTCTGTAAGTCTGTTTTCACTGTGTGGTGGGACAGTGTACTCATGAGGCCAATTCTCCGCAAATTTCCAATTGCCATGCACCAACTAAGAAAGCTAACAAGCCAGCCAAATGCAGCTTATCAAACTACTGCTTAACCTGCATCACACAATCAGAGGAAAGTGCTATCCACCCTCTTCCACGTACATGAGCTCACATACACACATGATTGGCTAGGGTCATTGTGATTGACAGGGGAAAGAGAGTGAGAGAGAGAGTGTATGCCCCTCCCACCCAGACAGCACAGCCGGTGCATCTCTAGATCACAGATGGCTGTGTCATCTTTGGTATGTCTCCCTGGGTATCTTTGGTATGTCTTGTCACCCCTGGGCATCTTTGGTATGTTACCCCTGGGCAGCTTAAGTATGTCACCCCTGGGCAGCTTTGGTGTGTCACCCCTGGGCAGCTTTGGTGTGTCACCCCTGGGCTTGGGGGTCCGAATCCCAACATTCCAGTCCAAAGACAGGCTCGTTTGCATTTCCAAATTGTTCATAGTGTTAGAATGGGTGTGTTATTGTGCCTTGCCTTAATTCCTGGGACAGGCTCCAGGCTCCACACAACCCTGTGTAGGATAAGTGATACGGAGGATGGATGGATCTCTCAATGATTGGGCTATTTCTGTTGTGACACATGGAAGCCCAAAAGTCCAGTTCTGTTTGTGTATTTTTTTATATCCATTACATAATTTGTGCATAATTTGTCAACAAATCTCTGTTGTGTTGAAAGTTATTTACCTCCCTCGCCCCCTCTCATGGTAATGGGTGATAAAAAAGATTTGACACGTGCAACCTCATATATACTGTATTCCCCAAGAAAAAAGAAAACAAATGAAAGTATTAAGTTTTTCAAGAATGAGATCTTGTTTGCGTTTATTTTACAAACATTCCCCAGGAGTTTTAATCATTTTGGACTGAATAGATTTGAGAGACAATATTACTATTTGATTGCATGCAATGTTTTTTTATACAGTCGGTCTTATGAAGGGTTTCAATTTCATGGTTTTGTCATGCTCCAGATGGAAATTTCAGGCATTTATTTGTGCTCTTGACTACAAAAGCATCTTCCAAAGAGCGGATTAGTCATGGTGGGCGTGGCCTGAGCTAACTAATGGTGCAGGCAGGTGGTTAATTTAGCATAATTAGTGTCTTCTCTCTGTCACACACACACACACACACACACATTCACTCTTTCAAAGCAAATCCCAATGTTTTTTGATTTTTGTTGAGACTGTCAGAGAAAAAAAAAATGCTTATTCCTCCATTGCTCTTAGCTTTATCCCAGCTGGCGAGGAAATGTAAGAGACAGAGAGAAATGAAAGAATGAATGTGCAGAACATGTGCCTGAAGCAGTGTGGAGAATCTTCTAGAAAGAATCTCTACTTCAGCAGGATTTCTTAGCCTATGTTCAAAAGATCATCTTTCTTCTTGTGTTTTTATTGTGTGTGTGTGATTGGTGGCTCACAGACATGACTGTGTGTGTGTGTGTGTGTGTTTGCAGTGCGTGTCCAGAGGAGCAGCCAGCGTCAGTGGGAGTCTGGTGTGAACTACCTCAATGTCCCTCCACCCACCCACAGCAAAGTCCCTTCAACCTTGAGCAACACCACCCCTACACACTCCCACTGCATGTGTGAGTGCACCATCGTGTGTGTGTGTGTGTGTGTGTGTGTGTGTGTGTGTGTGTGTGTGTGTGTGTGTGTGTGTGCATATATGGAGTGTAAATACACATTGCATACTGAATAGTAGCTTGCATACTTGTGGGACAACTTCTGCCCAATACCCCCTAACCAAAAAACTAACTGTTCCTAGGTCTTTCTTAGATGAATTATTATAAACGAGGTTATTAAATAAACATATGTCTGTTCTGTCTTGTAGCTGTGGCATCAGGCAGCTCATCTCAGACCTCAGGCTTTCACAGTGCTAAGGGCGGTTCTGGGTATCCAAGCCCACACCCCTGCAGCACCCTGCCCTTGTACCCCTCGAGCCCACGCAGCACCACCTCCAGGAGGAAACCCAGGAGACCTGAGCACAAGAGCTCATGTAAGAGAATATTGTCTAGCTTTATTCCGTTCTTTTTCTATAGCTATGATGATATAATTGCTACAGATCCTCAAAACTGTATGTCTAACATGTTACACTTATGTAATCACCCAATGTTTTATTTATATATATATATATATATATATATATATATATATATATATATATATATATTACACACACACACACAAGGAATGTTTTTAAAAATGAGGAAGTGTGTTGTTCTTGTCTGTCCCTTTTGTGTCTGATCTCTTTTGCTTTTGTTATCTTTCTCTGATCTAATTTAATCTCTCTCTGGTCTCTCTTTTTTTCTCTCTCTGGTATTGTATACTCTCTTTCTTTTTTGTTTCTTTCCTGTCTGATCTCTCTCTCCTATCTCTGGTCTGATCTCTTTCTGGTATTGTATGCTGTCTTTCCTTGTTTTTCTTTACTGTCTGATCACTCTCTGGTCTCTCTCTCCTATCTTTGGTCTGATCTCTTTCTGGTATTGTATGCTGTCTTTCCTTGTTTTTCTTTACTGTCTGGTCACTCTCTGGTCTCTCTCTCCTATCTTTGGTCTGATCTCTTTCTGGTATTGTATGCTGTCTTTCCTTATTTTTCTTTACTGTCTGATCACTCTCTGGCCTCTCTCTTCGGTCTCTGGTCTGAGCTCTTTCTGGTGTTGTCGGATCTTTTTTGCTGTCTGGTCTCTCTCTTGTATCTCTGGTCTAATCTCTTTCTGGTGTCTTTCTCTGATCTCTTTATTCTCTGTCTGGTTTCATCTGATTTCTTTCTTTGCTTTTGTCTGCACTCTCTCTCTCTCTCATTCATTCATTCATTCATTCATTCTCTCTGTCCTGATATCTCTCTCACTTTTTCATCTCATCACTGTGCTCTATATGTCTCTCGTTGGTCTGTTGTTTGCATATTTTCCCATGGTCCTTCTCTCCCTGTGGTCTAATCTCTCTTTGGTCTAATGTGATCTCTCTCAGCTCTCTTTTTCCCCTCTGATCTTTTTCTCTTTGTCTTTCTGCTACATCATCAGTGTCTCTCTCCAGCACGGTGGGTGTTGGTGGTCAAGTGGTGCACATTGAGAATAATGAGGTGGTGCTGAGAGGAGACCCACTCACGGGTTTTGGCTTGCAGCTCCAGGGAGGAGTGTTTGCCACGGAGCCGCTGTCTGCACCCGCTTGCATCCGATTCATAGAGCCCGACTCACCTGCTGAAAGGTGATGTGTGTGTGTGTGTGTATGCACTTGTGCTTACGTGTGAAATTCTATATAATATGAAGAATTATGGTTCAGATATCTGTAAGTTGTGTGGTGAGCAGGATTTTGTAACGTACTATGTTTGATCAAAGACTGTAAAATAATATTGCTTAATCTCATTACTGTAGGCAATATAACTCCATGTTCCCTCAGTAGCTCACTATATATAAGATGCAGTCAGATGCCAAGTGAGCTGTAATGAAGGCACAACACAGAGATAATTGGCCAACACTGGATCTGTACATTACTGTTATTAACAAGGGAGATGAGGATGCTTTACACTGAAATGTACGTGTGTTAGTTGAAGAGTGGTGACAAATTAACGTAGCAAGGTGATTGAACACCACGAGCCTCCAGAACAGGTTCAGTGCTCCTTTCCTCAGTTGGTGGTGTTGTGATGTAGGTGGAGAGTCCCGTCACTGTATTAATACCCTAACAAATCTCCCGTAGTTGTTCAGGGTTAAGGTTTGGTGACCGTGAAGCCCGTAGCATATGATTTTACATCATTTTCATCCTCATCGAACCATTCCGCTAGCCCTTGTGCCTTGTGAGTGTGGGGGGAGTCAACCTGGAAGTGACCACACCCATTAGGAGAGAAATGTTTCCTTATTGCATCAGAGAGGAACTGCAGATTGATGTACATTGATGCTTTCATCTAAGGTGATAAGTGAAGCCAAACCATGCCAGCAAAATAAATAATCGCCCCCCCTCCATGCAATAATTACCCAGCAGCGTCAGAATCTAGAATTCAGCAGCGCTACAGTATTGGGCTATTAAAAACAAACGAACTGGCACCCTGTCCAGGGTGTACCCCGCCTTGTGCCCGATGCTACCTGGGATAGGCTCCAGGTTCCCCCGTGACCCTGAAAAGGAGTAAGCGGTTGAAGATGGATAGATGGATCTCTTTTTAAACCAGTTATTAAATCTTTTGGTTTTTTTCAACTTATGTGTTGTGAGGGAACCTGTTATTCATCAGTCGGTTATTTTGTAGGTGTGCAGTGCTACAGGTCGGAGACAGAATCCTGTCTATAAATGGAATCCCTACCGATGACGGAACGCTGGAGGAAGCCAATCAGCTTCTTCGAGACGCAGCTCTGTCCAATCAGGTCACGCTAGAAGTTGAGTTTGACGTTGCAGGTACCTCTTGTCTTTCCATTCTTTACAGATTAACTCAACAGCAAGGATAATGTATATCGCGACAGTGTGCGCTGCAGTACATGAGCGATAACCAGATATATGAAAGACATGTATTTCAGATATTTAACACTATATGATTTAGATTCAGAGGTGATGCGTTGTACGCAATAATCGTGTTCTACAATGCAACTCTGTAATGTGCAAACAGTTTCATTTTGATGAGGAAATAAGGGTTCGAGGAGTAGAAGAAGGGTACTGGGACTTAAACCACGCCTCCTTTTCATAAGACTGACAGGCATGGGAGCCATACCTTCTTCACTGAGCCTGACCGGCAAAGAGGCCACGCTTCCTTTTCATAAGACTAACAGGAAGAGAGATGACATCTTCCCTGTGACTGACAGACACAGAAGCCACTCCTCCTCTACTGGGAGTGGCACAGAGGCCACACCTCCTTATTTGGACTGACCGGCAGAGCGAATCCTGAAGGAAGAGATGGCGCAAAAGAGAAGATGAATTTGTTAATGTTTCTAAATATTTACAAGCGAGATGTGTGTAGTGTTGGACAGAGATTGTTGCAGTTGTGATTGCGTCCTAGGTTTTATCCAACGCCCGGTTTTGACACACAAAAAACATGACATGACAGCTGTACTAAACTGCAGTCTTTTGACTCCCCATATGTTTCCAGTGTTTAATGTCTTAATCAGAAACTCAGTAGATTAACCACTGTTATTTATTTGCGTATGTACTTTGTCAGAATCTGTAATCCCGAGCAGTGGGACGTTTCACGTGAAGCTGCCAAAGAGGCGTGGCGTAGAGGTGGGCATTACTATCAGTGGTAAGTACTGACCAAGAGGTGGCTCTGTTTCTTAAGAACACACACCAGCCAATGCATAAATCAACTTCTATATTAACTGAATGAAATTTTATAACGTCACAGCCAGCAAGCTGCCGGGCCGTCCTCTGATCATCTCTGAGATAAAGAGAGGAAGCATCGCTCACAGGTTAGATTCACCATGAAGCAACATTTTGTGTCTTTCCTGCAGTTTGACGCCAATGTTAATTGCAAGAGCTGTAAACATGGAGTACTTGCCTTTCTGTACATGCGTTCTGTATGGTGTGTGTGTGTGTGTGTGAGTACAGAACAGGTACACTGGAGCCTGGTGATCGTTTGCTTGGCATAGAGAACGTAAAACTCGAGCACTGCAGAATTGACGAAGCGATGGCGATCCTCCAGCAGGCTGAGGACATGGTCCGACTGCGCATTCAGAAAGACGAGGACAACTTGGGTGCGTGTCCTATTCATGAAGGGTTAAATAATAATAATTAAGCACATGTTGGGCTTTGTATTCTCAACAACTGGCGTTATCTGATATAAGCACATATAATATATGCCTCGTTGATATAATCTCATGAACATACAAAGACGTACTAATATAGAACATATTTATATTGTTGATTTACTGCGTACGTTCACCAAAACTCTGCAGGTCGGGGAAATGCTCTTCAATTATAGATCGAGCTTTCAGTAATCAAAATTCAACCACTTGAATTAATTCGGGAAGCAGACCAACATCCGTATTTAGCTTGGCACATTCAGTTATAGTGCCTTGTGAAAGTTTTCTCCCGCCACCGTCTTCGTTGCTTCTCTGACGAATGCTCTCCTTACTCAGTCATGGACTTTTGGTGGACAGTATAAAATTAAAGGTGACGTTGCAGTTATACCATATTTAGCAAAATATCTATTTATTGCTGCTCCTCTATGTTTAAAGTTGAACTTCTGACTCCGTGTAGTGGCATCACAACGAGGGAGGCGAATACTTATACAATCACAACTTTTATGCTACTGTAGGCTACCTGACACACACTTCTGTAGTATGGGCTGTTCCGTGTATTTAATCCTAATTAAATACAATTTAGTTCCAGGTTGTGGCTCTGGTTTGTAAAATAAATAAATAAATAAATGCCACCCCACAACTGGGAAAGATCAAGGGGGTGTATACTTTTGCAAGGCACTGTATAATGTTCTCCCTGGTTGGTCAGTTCTAACTGTTTATGGTAATGTGTAGGTCGTGCAGTGTGATGCATATTGATTGAGTTGCGTGTGCTGTAGATGAGCTGGAGTCATCAGGCTCTGTGATTTTCACTGTGGAGCTGAAGAGACACGGAGGTCCTCTGGGAATCACCATTTCTGGCACTGAGGAGCCCTTTAACCCGATCCTCATCTCCAGCCTGACCCGTAACGGTCTTGCACACAGGTACACACACATACACACACATATGCGTACATGCATGTATAGGGTGTACATGAGGGGTAACTGTTAGTGGTACTTGGGGAACGAGAACTATCCGTGCCAAGAATCCATTTTGAAAGTATTTTTCTCTTCATAAATGACGTTTTCTGAGTCTTGGTTTTCTTTCAGTGATGAGTAGCTGATGGGGCATAGATGTAGTAGATGGGGCAGCTGTGGCTCAGTCGGTAGAGCGGGTTGTCCACTAATCCACGAATCGTAGGGTTGGTGGTACGAATCCCGGCCCGGGTGATCCCATGCCGAAGTGTCCTTGGGCAAGACACTGAACCCTAAGTTGCCCCCGATGGCAAGCTAGCACCTTGCATGCAGCTCTGCTCCCCTTGGTGTGTGTGTGTGCTCTCATTTGTAAGTCGCTTTGGATAAAAGCGTCTGCTAAATGAATAAATGTAAATGTAAATGATGAGTATGATCTGCTGGTTAACTAGACAGACAATCAGACAAATGATAATCCAAGCACTTTTTCCACTTTTAATTGCCCTTAGGTGTGAATGTGTGTGCAGTAGCTGCGTTTACATGGACAACAATAAACCACTCCTAATTCAATTAAATTTTTTTTCAATTCAATTTTATTTGTATAGCGCTTTTTACAATAGACATTGTCTCAAAGCAGCTTTACAGAAATATAAACACGGTACACACACAGTAAAGGTGAGAAATTATCCCAACTGAGCAAGACACTGAGTGGTGACAATGGCAAGGAAAAACTCCCTAAGATGTTTAAGAGGAAGAAACCTTGAGAGGAACCAGACTCAGAAGAGAACCCATCCTCATCTGGGTAACAACAGACATTCTTAAAGAGACAATTATTGGTTTAAATGTAATCTGTTTGGTTTAGAAAAAAAAGCCTTTGTCCCAGCATTCTGGATTTGGAGTAGATGAGAGCTCCATCCAGAAGTAAGACCTCCGAGACTGATCATGCAGGTCCGGAGAGCAGAAAGGACCAGGATCTCCAACATCTCCATCAACTCATGTGTAGCTCGGCAGAAGGAGAGAGGGAGAGAAAAGATTGTTAAGTCTGGGATTTAGCATGATGGAAAGTCTAGTCAGGGTAGGCTAGAGTGAATAAATGCGTTTTAAGTCTAGACTTAAACACTGAGACTGTGTCTGAGTCCCGAACACTAAATGGAAGACTGTTCCATAACTGTGGAGCTCTATGAGTGAAAGCTCTTCCCCCTGCTGTAGTCTTCACTATTCGCGGTACCGTCAAATAACCTGCATCTGTGGATCTAAGTGGGCGTGGCGGATCATAGAAGACCAAAAGATCGCTTAAATACTGTGGTGCGAGACCTTTTAGTGCTTTATAGGTTAATAATAGTTTTTTAAAATCTATGCGAGATTTCACTGGGAGCCAATGCAGTGTGGATAAGATCGGGGTGATGTGGTCGTATCTTCTTGTTCTAGTTAGAACCCTAGCAGCTGCATTCTGGACTAGTTGAAGTTTCTTTATGTTTCTATTGGAACATCCAGACAGTACGGCATTACAGTAATCTAGTCTAGAGGTAACGAAAGCTTGAATTAATATCTCAGCATCATGTAGTGATAGTATGTTTCTTATCTTAAAAATATTTCTGAGATGAAAGAAGGCGACCCTAGTAATATTATCTACATGAGCATCAAATGATAGACTGGAGTCAATAATCACTCCAAGGTCTTTTACTGCTGCACATGATGAAACAGGAAGTCCATCCAGAGTAACCATGTGATCTGATTAAGACCATACTTTGATTAAGAAACTAGCATGTAAACAGCAATTTTTACTTACCTTTAATCTGATTAAGCTCTAATTGAATTAAGCTCTAATGGAATTAAGACAGGTGGAGTTCTCCTGTTTCGGTCGCATTATGGACGTGTATTACAGACATGTAAACACCTTAATCAAATTATGAATGTCATGTGAGTTTTCGCCGCATTTTGCGACAGGACACGATCACACACGGCAGTGGTTTTTATGGTGAACAAGAGAGTTCGGCTGCGTCCCAAAACCGCATGCTTCCTACTATAGGCCTGTAGTGGGGGAAAATACATGTATCTCGGCTACTATATAGATGGTAACTACACGATTCGAGATGCAGTCAAAGGCTTCAAGCAGTCGTCTATTAGCACGTACAGCATGATAAATAATTATCTGCACTTAAAGCGTTGGTATAAAAAGTTCAATAAAAACACCCAAAACTGTATACGGGACCATAACGAAGACGCACTGTATGTTGATGCGTGAAATTCTGGAGGGACGTCGGACGGCGTGGCGCGGTGATGTAATGACGCAGGCTGTTAATCTAATTCTGATCTATAACATGTAAAACGGGAACATGACAGGAGTATTCTAAAAGCGACTCGTGTAAACACCTTAATCACATTATCTTAATCAGAGTAAGGTCAATAATTACATTACTGCTGTCCATGTAAACGTAGTCACTGTGGTGTTCCGCTGTCTACTGTCTAGTGTGTTCCTGGGATAATCTGTCAAACAAACTAGAACGTAACTGTTGGTTCCTGTTTGGACCAGTCTTTTGTTTTGAAATGTACAATAAAAAAGGTTATTGGCATGGAAAGGGTGTGTGTGTGTGTGTGTGTGTGTGTCTGTACACACAGGACTGGGGCTCTTCACGTTGGTGACCGTGTGTTGGCCATTAATCATGTGAGTCTAAAGGGGAAGCCGCTGAGCGAAGCCATCCATCTGCTGCAGACTGCTGGAGACTCCGTGACGCTCAAGATTAAAAAACGAACCGAGCGTGAGTCTAACACACAGACACGTGATGGCACGCTTACACAAGGTGTCTTCAGTACAAATGGATGTGTGTGTGGTGTGTGCGATAATTCATCGCGTGTGTATAGGTTATTGACACTAATGCTCATGGCCTCACGTCCTCCTCTCTCTCTCTCTCTCAGCTGTGTTTGGGTCAGACTCTGGAAGCCCTCTGAGGGCGGGATCTTGTCTGAGTGACACTGAGGACGACCGTTCTGATTCGCTCAGGCGCTGTAAACATTCTGGTCTACGTCATCCACCTACACCTCTCAGCCTGGACTCGGCTATGGACTCATGGGACGGCTCCGCCCTCGACGCCGGCTATGGGAGTCAAGGTGAGGGAGGAGCGTTAATGGAAAGGATGGTTTTAAGCAGACTTTGGGGTCAGTTGTGATCAGTCAGAGCAAAGAGAACAAAGTAAGTTTAAATTTAGATGCCAATTTCTCTCTCTTTTCTCCGTCTGTCTGTTCAGGGGCCTACGTCCATCGGACATCCGACCAGACCATCCACCCTAATGAGTGGAGACGAACCAATCAAAGGAGCCCACTGGCCTCCAGAAGACTCACCCACCGTGCTGCAGTGCATGATGGGAAATCAGGAGAAGACGACTGGAAATACCATGGGTAAGATGACTCCATTTTCTTTATTAGCACCAGTTTCAACATTGGTTTCCGACATGCGTCCTCCTCCTTAGTCTCTGTACTGAGATCTGGGGAAAATATAGTTGATTGTTTTATATTAAATATGTTTCTGTCAGGAGATTTCTACTTCCTCCACGCTAGACCATCGCCTTGTTGTGTGCAGTGTTAATGACTTACACTCATGTACAGTGCGGGTCTGTCTGCTTTCTCTTGGGCTCTGGTCTGCTCTGTGTGTTCAGTCTCACTGTTGAACAAAACTTGACCGGTCAAGAAAAAAGCCATAAATAAAAAACACTTAAAGTTGTTTTTATCCCTTTGGGAAGTACCAGTGTGCTTGAAGTTTCATATATTAAAAAAAAAAAATATCATGAGCCATCATTTACCTTCTAACATTTTTCATTCATACCTTCCAAATATTTGTTACAAATCTCGACAATCATTTGTGGGGTTTTTTTTTGTGTGTTTTTATTTTATTTATTTATTTATTTTTATAACTACTTTCAATTTCCTTATGAATTGAGTCGTGTGAACAGGTACAAAGTGAGAACATCAACAGGGAAAAAAAACCCCTTGTAATTTTAGTTATGATCATTTACTTTCAACATTTAAAAACTTAAATACATTTTAAGTGTTGACAGTTTTTTCAACTCTGGCTCATGACCTTGCACAGTCAAGAGAATTAATTTTGATTATTTTGGCAGAGCTTTTTAAACAAACTAGGAATAAATTTTTTTGTGTTAAAAAAAAATAATTTTTATCGTTTTCAGTGAGGAAAATCCGAAAGAGCAGCAGCTGAACAAGCGTTACAGTGGGTGCTCATACTTGTGTGAATTAAAAAAAACCAAAACGGTTTATTCTAAATTTGGTCTTAAAAAAGTGGAACGAAGTAATGAAATACATAAAAGTGATTGTGCATTTACAATCACAATACTAAACCTCAAACATACAGAAACATCATCCATCCATCCTCTACCGCTTACTCCTTTATCAGGGTCATGGGGAACCTGGAGACTATCCCAGGAAGCATCGGGCACAGGGCAGGGTACACCCTGGACAGGGTGCCAGTCCATCACAAGGCACAATCACACACGCGTTCATACACTACGGACACTTTAGACACGTCAATCAGCCTACCTAATCATGCACGTCTTTGGACTGGGGGAGGAAACCCTCGCAGCACGGGGAGAACATGCAAACTCCACACACACATGGCCCTGGTGGGACTCGAACCCCGGACCCTGAGGGTGTGAGGCAGACATGCTAACCACTAAGCACCCCTCCAGAGGGGGGGGGGGGGGGGGGGGGGGGGGGGGGGG
>JAFFST010047193.1:110992-121059 GCA_022414735.1 Noturus placidus | reverse complement strand
AAACATGCAAAGGAACAGGAAATGAGGAAGGGGGCAAACACTTTTTCACACCACTGTATATATAAATCTGAGGATGTTCTGGATACAGAAACTATCTGTGTCCTGTGGTACTCAAGGGAAAATGGTTACCATGTTACCACCATTGCCACCTAATGTGTTGGAGTGGTATTGAGGGTAGACTGCTTCATGTTTCTGTTGTTGTTTTTTTTTTTTAATAAATAAGTGCTTTAAATTAAAGCAAAGAGTTATTTTTAGAATTAAAAAGGACAATAGTTATGCTAGGGTGAAATGTAAAGCTTGCTACCAGTTGCTACCAGACAGCTTCTATTGCAAGTCTATTTCTTTTCTTATTACTTATTACAGTATATTAATGGCTAAACATACTACTAACATACCAATCACAAACCCATTAAACAATACAGTCAAAAACAAAAACACAATACTCTGCTGAAGTTCTGAGAATGGCTAGGAAAATGTAGCTAATCATCAGTATATTAGCTTGGAGGCTAGTTAGCTAGCTAGCTAGCACTCCACAAGTAAACGTGTACAATTTCTGAATGTATTCTTAAAGCTATATGTGCAGAAATGTAATGCTTCTTTTCAAAATCATTTCAAAATGATCATTGTTGGCTGAATTCTGTTTTTTATTCAAAAAATTTCATAACAAACACAATGAACAGTTTTATTTTTAAAAAGGCTAACCCCTGTTTGCATCCTGATGCCATTTTATACACTCTGGCATGAGACGGGTCTCTGGTAGACATCCAAGAGCATGATGCTTATAAAATGTGCTTTATATATCTGAACAATTGGCGCTGACACTGTGCCTTGCAGCATGTCATTTTAAGTACCCCCATTAAAAAAAAAATTATTTCCACTGTCATGTGAACTGTCTAGTAACTGAGTGCTTTGGCTAAATTTAGCTACACTTCCTACGCTACCCTGGTACCAAGCATACCGATCAGTGCAGAACATATGAGTGTAGCTTGAAATTGGCCAAAAGCAACTGTTACAGATTCACAAGTCAGTACTCAAGCCAGATAACCACCATTTTGGAAAAAAATTAAAAACGCAAAACCTACATCTAGGTAGTTGAATCACTACTGGAGTGTTCACACAGCATTCTTTAGTAGTGTCTAATCCTTTCCATGGATTAAAATATATATTTTTTTTAAACTAAAAAAAACAAAACAAAGAAAGTTCTCTTTGGTCAGCTTCATACAAATGAAAAAAAAGCCAAATAAAACCAGGAAGCTCCTCCATTGTTACTACTACTGTTTACTGTGTGTCTCATGGAAATTATTTCATCACTCCTTCTACTTTCATGGGATGGAAAACACGGGTGTTTGTTCTGGATATTGTTCGGTGGAGCAATGGAAGAGCATTCATCGTCGTTGGGAGTTCACAAGCCTGAATCCTGACGATGCCATAGACTTCGGGCAGCTGGGAGTGCTCTCTGGGTGGGAAGGATGGCATTATTTTCTCCACTTTTCATCAAAATGACACTAACAGATCGTGGGATTCTGTGAGCCCATGGAGCTGGGCAATTAGCACGTTCGCCATGACACTGCATAAACAATAGATCGAAAAGAGAAACACGTCTTTTGGTATGTGATGGGAGCGAGTTGGTAGGAATTCGCAATACCAAAATGGAAGAAAATTGCGGAGCACCCGAAAGCCACCTGGCAACATTACAACAACAGCATCCACTGGAGAAATATCCACTGGAGAAGATTGATCCAGGGAGTCCTGGCCTTTAAAAAGCAGGCTCCCTGACTTTAATCCTGGAGAGCTGGAGACTCACGTAGGTTATGGGCGATCATCGGACATTTACATTACATTTACATTACACAAATGAGAGCACACTCACACACCAATGGTAGCAGAGCTGCATGCAAGGTGCTAGCTTGCCATCGGGGGCAACTTAGGGTTCAGTGTTTTGCCCAAGGACACTTCGGAATGGGATCACCCGGGCCGGGATTCGAACCGCCAACCCTACGATTAGCGGATTAGTGGACAAACCGCTCTACCGACTGAGCCACAGCCGCCCACATGACACAGCCACAGCCGCGGACATGCGTACGGGATGATCACTGACGAGCCAAGTCAGGTTCGAGTTGAAGGGCATTGACGTGTCAGATCAGGTCAGCAATCAGGAGTTCTCCAAAGCCGTGTAGGGGCGCGCCACCAGCAGGCGCCCAGTTCGTTAATAACCTTGCCACAGCTGCACCTTTTATTTTCAGCCCGCATGGTGGTGTCTACTAATGAGCATCAGCCTTCCCGCCCTGTCGACCTCTAAACGTTTTTGTGGAATTGAGGGCAGCCAAAAGGCACTGGGCCAGGTATAATTGCAACAGCTGACTCTAATCCAAAGTGCATGATTTTGTGTGTGCGTGTACAGTATGTGTGTGCGACTGAGCGAGTGTTGGTGTGTGCGAGTCTATGAGGATGTTCAGCTGCTCCAAGCTTCCATGACGTTTCTGGGGTAAAACTATGAACCCCCCTGCAAACAAAAGGGGATTCCAGGAGTCATACAGGAACACGCAACTCTGCTCACACGCACGTCCACCCGTTAATAAGGTTATTAGTGTTTTGTACACGTGTGTTGAGTGTGCACAGGGACAATATTTAAAGAGCTTAGAAATCATTATGTTCTCCATAATACCAGCACATTTTCTGTCTCTCACTCTTATTCACACTGCAAACAGATGAGATCCAATCGGCCAATGTATCTTAGTCATCGCTGGCTGCTGTTGCCATGGCAATTCAGGTTCCAAAATGTCCTGACTAGTAGAGATTGGGCGTTATTCAGCGTGTGTGTGTGTGTGTGTGTGTGTGTGTGTGTGTGCGCACTGTTGATACAGGGCAAGAGCAGAGACATATACTATATATACTATAGTAATAACCACTTGTGTGTGTGTGTGTTATATATTTATGTATTACATAAAGGGTTCAAAGACCTATGTCCATCCATCCCTCCATCCATCTATTTTGTGTACCACTTATCCTACACAGGGTCCCAGGGAGCCTGGAGTCTATCCCAGGAGACACCATGGACGGGGGTTCAATCGCACACACACCCATTCACACACTACAGACCATTTGGAAATCCAGTCACCCTACATCACATATCTTTGGACTGGGGGAGGAAACTCGGCACACACAGGGCGGAGCTGGGATTCAAACCCCCAACCCTGACCCCCAACTACAGGGCGTACCATGTACTGTGTGTTGCGTTACTCTGCTCTGAGCACACCTCTTATCGCGACCACATACAAATAGTGTGCCTCCTATTTGGTATTGGTATTCGTTTAGAATACGTTATCTGATCGGTCTGAATGACGCATTCGTATTCGGTTCTATAAGTAATGTACATGCGAAAACTCCTGAATGAAAGTATACGCAAGGTGTAAGGAATCATCTGACAGGTGTGTGTATATAAAACGCAACACTACTGAGAGTTCATTCTAAAGCGAGAACAGCATCACCTGCTGCTGCCTAGAAACCAAAACTGCCCCAGTGACACAGCTCACACTGCTTAGGCACTGAAAGCAGGTCACACACACACACATACACACACACATACATTACAACAACAAACAATGCCTACTGGTTCTGGTGGCGATTTCCTAACTGAAATAATCTAATCAGTGCTTGTTTGCTAATCTGAATGTTTGATTGGACGGTTATATCACCAGCTCTTCAGTAGATGTGAGCTTATCGCACACCAAACACGTCACACCATTGCCGTTATTATTACAGGATATGATTTCTGATATCTACTGAGTTTATGATTACACAGCTGACCTATTTTAGAGTTGTGTGTCATATTGAATCAGAAATCTCACGCATTCGTTAAAATATGTTGCTAAACTGTACTGTAGTACATCTCTCTGTTTCTCTTGCTCTCTCACTCCCTGTCTTGTTCTTTCTGTCTCCTCCTGTGTTTTGGAGACTGTGGAGCTCTTTGTCTCACCAGTGAAGATGGGGCAGAGTTTCTCCCAGCAGGTGATCCCTCCTTCAGAGGTGAACTGGCCCAGCGCCACCTCCAGGAAGAACACGGGAAGTCCTCCACCAAACAGGAAGATGAAATATGGGATGAGAAATGCACCTGAGAGAGGGAGAGAGAGGGAGAGAGAGGGAGAGAGAGGAGAAATCAGAAACAGAGACAGGCTTTAGATAGTAAGACAGGTGAACAGTATAGGTTTGCAACAACAATCAGTGAGTGGAAGACTAGCATTACAATACGGGATCAAACAAAGTTGGTTTAGATTTGGATTTCGAATTAAAAAATGATTCTATAAAACAATTCTTGTTGGACTTCTGAATCAATTCTGAATCAGAATCGAATCCATAACAAAATGTTCTATGTAAAATCTGAAATAGTCAATGCTATAGCAAAACGTTCTATTTAGATAAGTCAATTCTATAGCAAATTCTAACAAAATGTTTATTTGAAATCTAAATCAGAATCGATTCTATAAAAAATCATTCCAATAAGATTCTGAATCAGAATCGATTCCATAACAAATTCTATAGGAAAACATTCTATTTAGATTCTGAATCAGAGTCGATTCTATAACAAATCATTCTAATAAGATTCTGAATCAGAATCAATTCTATAACAAATTCTATAGGAAAACATTCTATTTAGATTCTGAATCAGAATCGATTCAATAAATTCTATAGGAAAACATTCTAATAAGATTCTGAATCAGAATCGATTCAAAAAATTCTATAGGAAAACTATTTAGATTGAAGAAGAGTCAATTCTGTAAAAACAATTCTATTTAGAATTGAACTCAGAATCTACTCTGTACCAAAATGTTCTATTTAGATTCTGAATCATTAGTCAAGTCTATGACACAGGCTATCTTCAAAATTACTTTGATCAAAGATTAAGACGTCGATGGCAATCCAATCAAGGTTTTTTTTTTTTTAGAAAAGTAACAGAAACAGAAAAAAGGGAAATAATTTAATTTAATCATAGCCTTTAGATTCAATATTTCATCATGTAAAAGTCCTTCTGTGTAACTAATTAAAAAAACATGTGATACAATTATTATTAAAGTGTTAGAACAAATAGTTACATATGGTTGGAGTTACTTTATACTGCTTTACATATAGTTGTATCTTTTAAATACTACTACTAGTACTACTACTACTACTACTACTACTACTAATAATAATAATAATAATAATAATAATAATAATAATAATAATAATAATTGAACCATAATGACACAGTGTAAGGATGAGGTACGGATGGTATTAGGGATGCTGGAGATGCCGTCCACTCATTCCTTTCACGTCAAGGTGAAAGGAATGAGTATTTTTAGATCGTGTTTACACCACAGAGTTTGGCAAAGACCTGGCATCGTTAACTTTATTTATGAAAAACAAAGCGAGCTCTGTGTCACTTCTCAAAAACACAAGTCACCTTTGTGATTCTCAGATCATAGGGGAACTGGGTGAGAAAACACACACACACACACACACACACACATCTATACTGTACGAGACACACACATCCAAATGACAGACAGAGATACATGCATCCATATTACACACACACATCTATGATACTCACGGATACACACACTCATGAAAAAAAAGATACATAGTAACAAACATTTCCATTATTCTACAATTAGACAAAATATCTATAGGTTTGTTCACAAGACAGAAACACAATTATAGCATGGCAATATATCTATATTAAAATGACACCAAAAGTCACTCATAAACACTAACCTCCACCGTTCTTGTAGCAGAGGTACGGGAAACGCCAGACGTTCCCCAATCCAACAAAGCCGCCGGCTACGGAGAGCAGGAAGTCCAGTTTGCTGGCCCATTTCTCCCTCTGTGGAGGTTTTCCCTCTGCCTCGTCCTCTGGCCGTGTGCCTGGACTTTTACCTGGAGATGGCTTCAGCGTGTCCTTATGAAAATCCTTCAGACACTGAAGCTTCTCTTTCTGTGCCATACTATGGACAGAGAGAGAAATCATCAAGTCACGCTACAGTCAGCTTCTGAGTGTACAATTGCGCAAGTATTAGAGAGTGAGGTCATTTATATATTCATTTCTGTATTATTTGGTCATATTATGCATATTTCCCCACAGGCCGAGACCTAGTATTTTTACAAAGAAAAAAGGAAGTGCACATAGATTGCCAAAACTCCCAAATCCACCAAGAGGATATGAAAAACAAACAGAAGAAAAATTAATTATAAATGAGCAAAGCACAGGTTAAGCTGTGAACAAAAGGTGGTACAAAATCGTGGTGAGAGCCTCCTGTAGACCAAAGACAAAGCCTGCGAGAAGCCCGATCACAGAAAGTCTGGAGGTCTGGACTGAAGGGAGATTTGCTGACTGGTAGTGGAGATGTAGGATGAGGTCAGAGGTCATTGGAAGGATATCAGATGCATTTTTTCAGTTGACACATTGCTTGGTGAGGAACTGAAGAAGCTTACAGCAGTGAGTTCTTCCTGAGTTTGTGATGAATTTCCATCCCGTGTAAATTTGTTTTTGAGAGCCATTTCCGCAGTGTACACATAATGGTATCAATCTTGATGAAGGGTTGGCTTGTTAGCGTTATATAAAAGCCCAATGTATGAAGGCAGGCTTAGTGTTATTAATGTTACACTTGAGGAAGCTTTGCTATATCTCATGCTGGAATTGCAGAATTGTTTGCAATCAAATGACACCTGATAGATGCTACTATAGATAGATTTACTAATCATCAAAGGATCTATACCCATGTGGCCCTGAATTTTTCCTCAGGGCTCTATGTTCTACGTCCTATATTCTCTGAGACTCACATACATCTAGGGTGTATCTTGGGTACTATGTACCCAGAGTTCTATGCTCCCTGGTTTCTTTGTTCCCAAGGTCTGATATCTCTAATGTCTTATGTACTGAGGGTCCTAAGATCTCTATTTACCTAGAGTCCTATATGTTCTTTGTATCGAGACTCCTAAGTACCCACAATCTTTTATTTAAAGGGCCATATATTCTCATGGCCTCTTTGTACCTAGAGTCCCATGCTCCGAGGTTCTTGGGTTCACAGAGTGCTATGTACCTAGTATTTTTGCAGGGTCCTATATTCCCCAAGACTCATGCACCCAGGCATGTTTATACCCATAGCCCATTGTTCCTAGATACTTTAATTAAAAATAAGAATTTATTTTTTATGTGCTCCCTATTTTTAATCTTCAAAATAGTCTTATGCTCCCTAGGAGCTAATGATTTAGCATATTGTGTGCCTCAGTCCTATATTCCTGATCATAAAAACAAAACTAATGTCTGAACCTCTAATGTTTACAAACCTACACATTCTACGATTATTTTCTGAGCAAATATCCATAGGGTTGGTAAATGAAACCAGTTCAAATGCATTCGAAAGCATTTCGTTTCTTGTAAAGTTGATCAATTACACGGACCTGTCGTGACCCCATGACCTAAAACCTTAGGAGCACATTAAGTGAATACAGACTTACTCTCATTGTCTAACTGTTTCAGTTGAAATAAAGATGCAGGGGTTGTGTTTTATAGTGCCATAGTGCTGACATTTACCGCAGTGCGTCTTATTTATATTTATACCGAGGAAGTATTTTGAATTCGTAAAAAAAAAATTCTATGAAGATATTATAAACAAATAGTGTGGATGTGATTGTAATAACAAGTGCCTGGGGAGCGTCCCTACCCCCTAAAGCTAAGTTTGAAGTTATTTCGGATCCTTAGGGATTCGATGAGGTCATATTTGTTTGAGATGATAACATGGGTGATAACATCATGACTGAAGGCGATGAGAGTTTTGAAAATAAAAGACTACTAAAAGAGATTATTGATGAGGGTGTTCAGGTTGGAATAGGGACGTGACAGACATTAGAGGTACATGTTACACATAAAGAGTTAAGCTAAAATGGACCTTGAGCTATTGTTTGAGTGATGTGCTCTAGGCTTCACTGACTAAGTGAAGGATTTTATTATGAGTATATGGTGTGGTGAGGCGAGATGAATAATATTTTCCAACGGAATTAGCTGCTTCCATTTCACAGGTCCAACCCCTTTCAAACTGTAAATGTTCCACTGGTCAAACAACTTTTTTTTTTTTTTTCTAGTAAACAGATGGACAATGGAGATACTACAGTGTGTGTGTGTGTGTGTGTGTGTGTGTGTGTGTACACCAGGCTTAAGTAAGTGAAAAAATGAGGTGCTATGCAAGTGTATAGTATATCGAATAACATCATCTGAGGATCATCAGCATCAGGGGCAGCTGTGGCGCAGGTGGTAGAGTGGGTTGTCCATTAATCGTAGGGTTGGCGGTTTGATTCCTGGTCCGGGTGACTCCACATACTGAAATGTCCTTGGGCAAGACACTGAACCCCAAGTTGCTCCCGATGGCAAGTTAGTGCCTTGCATGGCAGCTCCGCTAGTGTGTGTGTGTGTGTGTGTGTGTGGCGGCTGTGGCTCAGTCGGTAGAGCGGGTTGTCCACTAATCCACTAATCGTAGGGTTGGTGGTTCGAATCCCGGCCCGGGTGATCCCATGCCGAAGTGTCCTTGGGAAAGACACTGAACCCTAAGTTGCCCCGATGGCAAGCTAGCACCTTGCATGCAGCTCTGCTACCATTGGTGTGTGAGTGTGTCTCATTTGTAAGTCGCTTTGGATAAAAGCATCTGCCAAATGAATAAATGTAAATGTTATGTGTGTGAATGGGTGAATGAGAACCAGTGTAAAGCGCTTTGGATAAAAGCGCTATATAAGTGCGCCATTTACCATCAGGGATAATTGGTTTGATATTGCAGAAAGGAAACTTATCCATTGTTAAAGATTTCTATTTTGGGATGGAAAGTTTGAAGGGAAAGCGGGCAGGACAGGATATAATCAGTATGATCATTCACGTCACCAAATGTGTTTAGTAAAGAGTGAAAATGAGAGCGTGAAAAAGAACTGGTGTCATTTGGGGAGCGCAGAATTCAGTACATTTCAGTATTCCTTACACTTCAGTATTCCTTAAAATCAGGGTAAATAGTGAGAGACCCAACCAAAGGTCATGCATGGAGATGCAAATTGCATGTTGGGAAGCTTTCGAGATGCTAATATCATTGGGTTACTTCAAACGTGAAGAAAAGTGTTAGTGTAAACGTGATGTTTTGTTTTACATTGAGAACACGGTATCTTTTCATTCTATTAGATATTACATAAATATCACATTTTGCAAAGGGTCCACATTAAATATTCACATTGTACAATATACTGTAGCTTTCTGCTTTTTGTTTTCTCTGACACGATCGGTCCAAATTTTGCCAATCAGAATGAGGCTGCTGGGAAGATATTACGAAGCCCAACTAACCCTCAGAGCCTGTATGAATTCAGCTATTTCTGTAATATCTACGAAAATGCTGAACATGTACAGGATATTGCGCTCCTGCGTCACATTTGGCGTATACGGTGGTAAGTGACGATTGTGGCATTTAAAGTTAACGTATTCAAAAACTGAACTGTCCTTTTTCATATAGAACAATCTTTTGCTACGATTACTGGTAAGCTTCTAGAAATACCTTGCTAGTAATAAATGAAACGCCGTGGGACCCAGTTAGCATTATGCCAGTGAAATTATGCTAAAGGTTTCCCATTAGATGTCACTGATTTGAAATGTTAGCCATATTTTTACAGCAAATTGCTTGTACTGTTATTGTAAAAATGTAGCTGAGATTTAGCCCAGGATTTCATGTACCAAAATAACAGTCTATTCTCAGTTACAAAGAGCAACAAAATCGAGTCTTAGGGGTTCTTATATTTCTTCCAACTGAGAACATGTAGGACATGAAAGCGCTGACATTTCCAAATGGACTTTATTACATTAGCAGCGCGATAGCGCCTGGTGGATCGCTGTTTATTAAGGGTAAGGGTAAGGACAGTGAATGAGTTCAATCAGCCCTAGGAGGCTAGCAGAGAGATGGAGTGGAAGGAATCCAGAGAGAAACGTAACACCATAGCAAAACCTGGTGATTATCCAGAGAAAATCCCCAAAGAATTTCCTTTTGAAAACTGTACCGTCTGAG
>JAFFST010047193.1:79226-104864 GCA_022414735.1 Noturus placidus | reverse complement strand
AAAAAAAAAAAAAAAAAAGCGCCACGACACCTTTTTAAACCCAGACGACACTTTGTATTCACTAGGGCGTGCAAAGCATCTTTAGCCCTTAACCGTTTTCTTCTTCAACCCCCTGCTGATGCGCGAGACGCGGGCGCGCTTCACGCAAATCCGATTCCTCCTGCCATTAACCTACTTTATGATCTAATTATAGCCTAAGCAGGAGTTTATATCCGTGCACAGAGCATGCACAGCTTTTAATCCATTCATTCTAGCCTATACAATAAAGCCCCATCGGTCTCCATGGCGAAATACTGAAGGTTTTTAACCCAAACCAATGAAGCACGTGAGCGCACCAAGCCTCACGAGACTCTTCATCAATAGCATCCTTTCAAAGGAAGCTTCGATGGGGGGGGGGGGGACGACACACGGGACAGCGAGATTTGCCACTGAACAGTGAACTTAAAAGCATAAAGTAGCGACACCGGGAAAATAGTGAAACAGTCACGTGCAACAGTCACGTAAAGTGCAACAGTCACGCGCGCATAATAAACAGGTATATTATTCTTATATAGGCTATAGAAAGATCACTCATTTGTCCTAATGAGACAGGATGTCATTTACCTGTGTCCTGGATTTATTGCACAGTCTCTCCTTGTCCTGCCGTTTCTTTGTGCGGTGTGTGTGTGTGTGTGTGTGTGTGTGTGTGTGTTTGCGCGCGCGAACCGTTGAGGCAACTACAAACAATCTTGACGTCCTCTGTCTCTTTCTCTCTCTGTTTCTCCGACCCTCGTGTCTTATATGGGTAATATCGGAGAGAGTGGAAAAACACCAGACTCTCCATGCAACAGGAGTGTGCTTCTTAAAGAGACACGCGCGCGCACACGCACGCGCGCACGCACGCACGCACACACCGTTCACGCGCTGACCGTGTTAACGCAACGCATTTAACATGTCTAATCAGTAGTTAAACGCTATGTTAGAGCGCGAGCGAGCCCTGGACAGGAGGTTACCGACAACATCATTCAGAATTCAGGCACAAGATATAACAAAGAGGATTTATAACTGCACTGCTAACTACAAAACAAACACAACAACTTTTAAAAACAGGAGCATTTACATTTACTCATATAAACAGCGTCATCAGAAAGATATCATGTGGGTGTTTGTGTGTGAGGCAGGGTCAGATTCAGGTACAGCCATGATTGTGTCTCTGTGTTTCTGTTTATTACCTGTCTTGTAAAAGTAGCCTAAAATATACAGCTCTCTCTCTCTCTCTCTCTCCGTCTCTCTCTCTCTCTGTGTATGTCTCGCTCTGTGTGTCTCTCTCTCTCTCTGTCTCTCTCTCTGTCTCTCTCTCTCTCCGTCTCTCTCTCTCTCTGTATGTCTCGATCTCTGTGTGTGTGTCTCTCTCTCTCTCTCTCTGTCTCTCTCTCCTTCTCGCTCTCTCTGTGTGTCTCTCTCTGTCTCTCTCTCTCTCTGTGTCTCTCTGTCTCTCTCTCTCTCTGTATATCTCTCTCTCTCTCTGTCTCTCTCTCTGTGTCTCTCTCTCTTGCTCTCTCTGTCTCTCTCTGTCTCTCTCTTTCTGTGTCTCTCTCTCTCTCTCTCTCTCTCTCTGTCTTTCTGTCTACCTCTGCGTCTCTCTCTCTCTCTGTGTCTCGCTCTCTGTGTGTCTCTCTCTGTCTCCCTCTGTATCTCTCTGACTGTCTGTCTCTCTCTCTTTGTTTCTCTCTCTCTCTCTCTGTCTCTCTCTGTCTCTCTCTCTCTCTGTGTGTCTCTCTCTGTCTGTCTGTCTCTGTGTCTCTCTTTATCTCTCTTTTGCTCTGTGTGTGTGTCTCTCTCAGTCTCTCTCACTCTCTCTGTGCCTCTCTGTCTCTCTCTTTCTCTCTCTGTCTCTTGCTTTCTCTCTGTCTCTCTTGGACCTTAGAGATGGTGTTATTGTGGCTACATTTAACACTGGAAATTCTTTAACTCCTATCAGAAAGTTTCATTTCTAAAATAAATTCTGTATTAGTTCTATAAATTCTATACATCTAAAAAAAAAAAAATACAGATAAGATGCATTTTCTACCCTTAGCCAGTTCAGGTATTTCATGTGTTCCAGCTCAAGCACACCTGGTGTAACTAATTAAGTCCTTGATATTTGTGCTGTTGTGAAAGATTCTTTTCAGGGGGTTAAATAATTTTGATTGCAACTGGATATATATTGCAGCTGAGATATATATATATATATATATATTTGGCGACCTTGTTTGCGATTGGCTCTTGTATAAATCAGTCACTTTGAATTCCTGTCTCGAAAGGAATATGTCAACAAGTACCAGAGAGATGGTCAGAGTTCCAAAGTCCTTTTTTGCAGAACACCTGGGCCTCCTCCAGCTCCAAATGCCGTTCTTAGTGGAGGGTCACCGTCTTTACACCTGAGTACAAAAACACTGCAATATTGCGACATTTATCTGCGCTTCACTCTGTTGTTCTAAAACGTGTCGTAAATGAGTGAGTTAGCGGGAGGTCACTGACATTATTACAGCTATTTCTGATTTCAAGGCCTCGTTCTTATCAGGACCTCAAGATAAAAAACTGTTTTCACGTAGGTACTATTGCTCATGTGACCACATTGGACATAGGACACACACAGTTCACTTACTGACATGTTCTTGTGTCGGAGGTGGGATGAAACCCCATACAGCCACTCTGGAAATGCCACTCAGACAGTAACCGGAACACTGGCGTGGCGTGGCAATCGCAATGCCACCTTAACAATATTATTCCAATGTAAGGAATTTCTACAAAATAACCATGTGTTCAAAGCAGTATAATACTTTAAATATACCTTACAGCTTGATACTGTAGCCTGCCTGGTATTCTGTGCGGGGGGATGATCACTTTATCAAAGCTACTGTAAATAATAATACTGTAATAATACAGTAAAAAAGAAATTACCTGAAGCAGCAAGTCCTAATTTTGCCTCACTTGCTCATCAATTAATTTGATATTATTTCAATTACTTTAGCGAAGCACGATAAGTGCGACAAGTGAAAACTGGAGCTAAAGTTAGGCAATGTTAGCTAATGTTAGCCTAGCTAGCCAGCTAAAATGTGTTAGTTAGCCTGATATTGTAAAATAGATGACCCATATTGGTGGTGTAACATCGTACATTTAACATCCTGATACGTGAATCGATTTGCATACTGCGGCGTACAGTTCAACCGATTCTTAACTCCTTTATTCTCTCCCTTCATTGTGTTTAGATTTCGTAAGTGTTCGTAAGTGTTTCGTACTTTGTGTTCGTAAGTTCTATTCTTATTCGATTGTCTTTGATTGTTTTTTAAAAAATTTAAGCATGTAAGGGCGCTGTAAGGGCGCACGGTGGCTTAGTGGTTAGCACGTCTGCCTCACACCTCCAGGGTCCGAGGTTCGAGTCCCGCCAGGGCCATGTGTGTGCGGAGTTTGCATGTTCTCCCCGTGTGTCAGGGGTTTCCTCCGGGTACTCCGGTTTCCTCCCTCAGTCCAAAGACATGCATGTTAGGCTGATTGGCGTGTCTAAAGTGTCCGTAGTGTATGAATGTGTGTGTGTGTGTGTGTGTGTGAGTGTGTATGTGATTGTGCCCTGTGATGGACTGGCACCCTGTCCAGGGTGTACCCCGCCTTGTGCCTGATGCCTCCTGGGATAGGCTCCAGGTTCCCCGTGACCCTGAAGAGGAGTAAGTGGTTGAAGATGGATGGATGGATGGATGGATGTACCGCTGTATGTATAATGATAACGAAGCTGACTTTTTAACTTGTACTGTAGCTTGATTACCCCCAAGACCCCACCCCCACCCCCCCGTGATCTTGATCGTAACCGTGACTGATTCTCTTCCTGTTGCTTAGCAATTACTTATTGTGTAATTTTTCATTTCAGCAGTGTTGTTTAATATGTAACTCCGTCTCGCTGTGTAATTTTGTACATTTGTTCTGAACGGAAATTTAATTATTGTTATGTTTATTGTGCACATTTTCACCAGATCATTTGATTTAGGATTGTTGACTCTTAAATGATTATTATTATTTTTTTAATGGCAATTAAAGATTTAAAAAAGCAGAATAAATACAATTGCAGCAGTGTTTTTACAACAGTATACGGTTACCAATATGTAGTCATGTGAAAATATAATTTAATTATAGTACGCACACCTTAAAGTAAAATATATTAAGAATGTTAATTACAATAATGTCATTGACATTACTTACAGTGGTGTGAAAAAGTGTTTGCCCCCTTCCTCATTTCCTGTTCCTTTGCATGTTTGTCACACTAGTCTGACAAACATGCAAAGGAACAGGAAACGAGGACGGGGGCAAACACTTTTTCACACCACTGTACATTATTGCAATATTAATGGCTACTGACAAGGTAGTAACACATAAACACGCTAATGGCACTAATAACTTCCGAAACACTTAAGTCTGACAAACATGCAAAGGAACAGGAAACGAGGACGGGGGCAAACACTTTTTCACACCACTGTACATTATTGCAATATTAATGGCTACTGACAAGGTAGTAACACATAAACACGCTAATGGCACTAATAACACATAAACACGCTTAACAGCTTAACCACAAGAGCAATAAAAATGGTTATGAAAGTGTATGAAGAATCATTACATTGTCTTACAGGTTACTGTGGCTCAGTAACCCGGTGAAATACAGACTATGTGTGATATGTGTGAGATGGCACCATACAGACATATATGTAAGGCTGCACAATTTATCGAAAATCAATCTCGAATTAGGATTTTGCCTGCCCACGATTACATGAACACGCTCGACTGCGATATTGAAGTTCGTCCTCCTCTCATAGAATATTCCTCTGCAGATCAAGTCAAGCGCTTCCTAAACTTGCAGCCAGTCGCCATAGAGCGGTGCCTGGATGACGTCATTTTGTATGCCAAAACCCGTAAACGAGTTAGCATTTTAGCACTCCAGAGAGAGAGCTGCGTGCTCCAGCGCTTGCGCAAGGGGAACTCATAACAATAACATGTTATCTTATACTAAAAGATTTGTTTAAACGGTACGAGTGATTCTTTTATTTATTTATTTATTTATTTTATTTTTACCCCAGCTGATGAGGCAGAGACCGATGTGGTTGCTACTGAGAATCTCGTTTCCTTCTGTAAACGAATAATTCTTTATAATTTGGCAGTAATGTTGTTTTTCCATAAATAGATTGTAAATAGTTATAGTAAATGTGGCGGTAGGTGGGTTGTCTTTCAGTAGCACTAGAGTGACATCGTTAAATGCGATTTTCTCCTTTTTCTCTTTTAAACAGATTTTAAAAGGATTCAACCTTACTTCTGGTTGAGGCACATGCAAAAGAGAAACATATTTTCATTTCAGCATTCACCAAGTGAAGGGTTTTTATGGGATGTCCAGATTTAAAAAAAACTCTTTTGGTAATTTAGAAAGGACTATGGTGGTCGTATACACGATGCCAAACCCTAATATGGATGAAGCAAGGCTTATAATTAAGGGCCAGATCAAGGTTGGCAAGTACCAAAATAAAATGGATCTTACCATTGTCTTAGACTTTTAACATTGGACAACTGGAAATCATTATTATATTCAAATATATACAATTTAATATGGTCTGCACTTATATAGTGCATTTTTAACCTTAGCGGTACTACAAAGCTCATTCACACACACTTACACACCAATGGTAGCAGAGCTACGATGCAAGGTGCTAGCTTGCCATTGGGAGCAACTTGGGGTTCGGTGTCTTGCCCAAGGACACTTCGGCATGTGGAGACATGTGGGCCGGGAATCAAATCGTCAACGGACAACCCCCACAGCTGCCTCAACTAGTGGCGGCTCATCCATATGCCCACCATCTAGAGCACGTCGGCTGTTCAATAAATGTTAAGTCCTTATTTATAACTCCAAACATTTTAAATTACGTTGAAATGCTAATCACCTCATTTTAGTGATCAACGCTTAAAATATTTGCTATTTGACATGTTCTGTTGATTTGAGATGTGGAATCATGCTGCGATGTGCGCACTGCCCCACTTAGCTTAAATAGCGTTATTTTTGCACCTAGTGGTCAACAATGGGAACTGCAACAAGCACTACTTGAAAAGTCACTGGGCCAGGATACATGCTGCCCCCATGCTCAGAGGAGGAGCAGCTGACATGGCAGTTAATGTGGTTGTCAGATCAGGCTGAAAAATTGAAAAATTCTTTATGATTTCAAATATTTTAATACATTATCCCAAGCTGTGTGTAAACCCAAACCGTGTCTAAAATTGTCTCCATTCCTCAATGCCTGAATTTTGTCGAAACCTGGAACCCTGATTAATGATTATTAACACTGTTGCTGTATTAAACATAGTTAAACAAAGCTACATCTAAAACCACTCGAAACGAGCTGCTAGTCTGTATGCTGGGTGTTTGTATGTTGACGACTCTCAAATAGTCAAAAAATTCACTAGCCTATAGCATAAGTGTGATAGTCTCTTAACTTAATTTTGTTTGAGGCCATATCATTATTATTGTCGTTCCATCCATCCATCCATCCATCTTCAACCGCTTACTCCTTTTCAGGGTCACGGGGAACCTGGAGCCTATCCCAGGGAGCATCGGGCACAAGGTGGGTTACACCCTGGACAGGGTGCCAGTCCATCACAGGGCACAATCACATACACACACACACACACACATTCATACACTACGGACACTTTAGACACGCCCATCAGTCTACCATGCATATCTTTGGACTGGGGGAGGAAACCGGAGTACCCGGTTCCGTTCCGAGCCACCAAAATGTATGGTCATGAGCCGCTGCTGCAGTTTGGACAGCTGTATAATTATCATGTTATCTACCAGGAGAATGAAGTGTGAACATAAGGGAACAGGATCATTCAAGCTATGGGATAATCTAATACGCATAAACAGAGCATAAGCATGCGTGTATGGACGTGTGATGTATGTGTCTGCGTGTGGACACGTGTGTGACATGAGATTGTGAGATGGGGGTACGTAATATACTGTACAGAGACAGATGGCTGGTCCGTGTGTGCCGTGCTGTGCTGCTTATCGGGGATCTGGACAAACGGGGAGAACAACGTCATGTTCGCACAGGAAACAACATCTTGCTGTCTTTTGTTGCAAAGTGTTTCTATCCAAAAAAGATGGAATGACAATGGTTGTTCGACTCTGTAGTGCCACTGCCAATAACATGATCAATAACAGAACCCGATTCTGTCCACGTTGTGCTTGAAAGTTCGTGAACCCTTTTATCGAATTTTCTATGTTTCTGTATAAATATGAGGTAAAACATCATCGGATTGTCACACAGGTCCTTAACGTGGACAAAGCGAGTAGAGAAAGAGTAAAAATATTATACTTGGTCATTTATTTATTAGGAAAATGATCCAATATTACATATCTGCAAGTGGCAAAAGTATGTAAACCTTTTCTTTCAGTATCTGGTGTGACCCCCTTATGCAGTAATAAATGTAAATAAACGTTTGCAGTAACTGTTGATCAGTCCTGCACATCGGCTTGGTGGAATTTTAGCCCGTTCCTCAGTACAGAACAGCTTCGACTCTGGGATGTTGGTGGGTTTTCTCACATGAACTGCTTGCTTCAGGTCCTTCCACAACATTTCTATTGGATTAAGGTCAGGACTTGACTTGGCCATTCCCAAACATGAACATTATTCTTCTTGAACTATTCTTTGGTAGAGTGACTTGTGTGATTAGGATTGTTGTCTTGCTGCATGACCCTCTTTCTCTTGAGATTTAGATCACAGACACATGTCCTGACATTTTCCTTTTGAATTCGCTGAAATAATTCAGAATTCGTTGTTCCATCAACAAGTCTTCCTGGCCCAGGTGCAGCAAAACAGGCCGAAACCATGATACTACCACCACCATGTTTCACAGATGGGATAAGGTTCTTATGCTGGAATGCAGTGTTTTCCTTTCTCCAAACATTATACTTCTCGCTCACTTACTCACACCTGATTGTCGTCCCATTGATTGAAAACACCTGAATCTAATTTCACTGCTAATCCTAGTATAATAATAATATTAATAATAATGATATCGGATCATTTATCTCAATACATAAATGACCATGGATGATATTTTTGTTTTATTTGTTCAGCTAGGTTCTCTTTCCCTACTTTTAAGACCTGTGTGAAAATCTGATGATGTTTTAGATCAAATTTATGCGGAAATATGGGCTGTTGTGGCTCAGTCGGTAGAGCGGGTTGTCCACTAATCCACTAATCGTAGGGTTGGTGGTTCGAATGGGTGATCCCATGCCGAAGTGTCCTTGGGCAAGACACTGAACCCTAAGTTGCCCCCAATGGCAAGCTAGCACCTTGCATGCAGCTCTGCTACCATTGGTGTGTGAGTGTGCTCTCATTTGTAAGTCGCTTTGGATAAAAGCGTCTGCTAAATGAATAAATGTAATGTAAATCAAGACAATTCTAAACAAACATTCGAGCAGAGCTGTATATTATGGGCCACTTTATTTCTCCTCACTTTCCTCACTTGTTAATAAAACACTGTCCTAGCACTATACAGGATTTTACATTACTTAGAACAAACGATGTCCTGTTTAATGTGCAAGCTATATCCTGTTTAATGTGTAAAATCTAATCTACACAATTATTACTCTCACAAAGACGTATTTGGTGGCTTATGTTTGCTTTTATAGTTTGAGTTACTTCTTCAGCTTATTATATACAATAGTTTAACCATCTCTTCACCACCTTATTATTATAAGCTTCTATCTCCTATCCATTCTTAACCCACATAGAACTTTCCAATACTTAGGTCACAATTTGTTTATCATTTGCAGGATGTAATTTTTGTTACTTAAACCTCAATTAATCTCTTGTCTTGGTCAGTCACGACCTCTTCTATGACATTTGTGCCCCAGAATACACTTAAAAACAGATCAATAGCTCTATCCGTTATTCCTAATGTTTTTATTGTTTAAGGTCTGTAATGCTCCAATGATAAACTCACAGTGGAACCTTTTCATTATAAAAACAGCCAAACTTACAATTTTTGTAGTACTTTGTATTCTAACCGGACAATGTGTGCTTAGTGTGTCTACTTTTAGTAAACAATCCACTTTGTTCATGTTCATATGTATGTGAAAATACTCTATCAGCTCAAATGGAGGTCATATCATGAGGATGTGTCACTCTGTGTTATCACAACTGTCACTGATAGCCTGCATGAAACAGTCTGGGCTAGGAAGAAATCAGCCCCAGCCTTGTTCTCGCGTCTTCACATCATACAGTGTGTTTTTATTAGGACCGTCGGCTCAGTTACACAAAAATCCAAAACAATCTGCTTCAAGACAGTTGTTAAGAGCGGTTACCTGCAAAAATGAAACCTAATATTGATCGGGAATTAGCCATGCTAGCACATTTATTCGAGTCACCTGCTAACAGGCAAAGAGAGCTTACAACGTTCACTTTAGCCTCATGCAAATTGAATAATGTCTGAATCATAGTATATGATGGGAACGATATATAGTATGGGGACAAGAGCAAAGTAAAACGAACCCTCTCAGACAAAATATTTTTGTATGGGTGACAAATCCTGCTTAAGACGCTTGTATGTACAGGGTGTCCCAAACGTCTCCATACATTGGGGAAATTAACACTTAGTTAATATTATTATTATTATTATTATTATTATTATTATTATTATTATTATTATTCAGATAGCCTTTAACAATTTCTTTGCTACAAGAAGAACATATTAAAACCATGGCTCTCATGGCTGAATCACAAGGTTGCGCTGGACTTTTACAGGAAACATGGCGAGCACATCACATGCACGACACTGTCGCCAACTTATTAACAAATTCAACAAGACTGGAAGTGTTGCGGCCCAGCTGAGAAGTGGACGTCCGTGACGAAGGCACAATCGACGTGGTGCTGGTGTACTGCATGCAGACCACTGGGACACCTTGTATCGGAAATGTTTAACACGCTCAAGGTTCAGTGACTCCGAGTGAATCCGATGTGCTTTACCGCTTTTTCACATACACCTCACTCTTACTTATAGCGGAATCAACACTTTCACCTTTTTCCCCCAAGTCCTATCTTACAGTTAGAATAGAAATGCTGCACAAACATGAAATATTGTTACATTTCACCAGATTATAAATACAGTAAGAACCTTAAATTACCTGTCTACAGAACAATGAAAAAAAAACTAAACAATTTCCTGGGATATATAATATACAGAGATAAACTTACTTTATCCACATAATAGTACTGACGCTCCTTCTTAAGATCTCTGTAAGGAAAAGCATGGTTACAAACTAATCAATAAGGATGAAAACAGCAGGGATTCTGTGCCTCATTATCCAGATTGAACCCCCTGTCAATGCAGGTCTTAAAGCCAGATCAACCAAAGCTAATTTAGCACATGGAAAAGAATCAATGACCTAAATAGACTCGTTACAACACTGTAGAACATCACATAAATGATTAAAGAGTGTGTAAATGAGGGGGGGGGGATACTGAATTAAGAATTCATTCATAGGTGTAAGATTAGGTTTGAACAGACCATCTATCTGCATGAGGAAACATACAAAAGACTACGACAATCGTCTGAATCTGACCGTCTCCACTGATATCGAAAATTCGTGGAATAAGAATAAAACACGTGTAGGACGTGCTGTTATAAGACAAAAATCAAAAACAGGGCGGAGTTATTGTTGCTGATGTTACCAAATTTGAATTATTTTCCTATAAAAGCCCATCCTATAAAAGAGTGTTTTATTCCTATATACCACAGAAATCTGACAACAATGACAATTGTTTATTTATTTGAGAATGACATGTTATAGGGGAGCATGGTGGCTTAGTGGTTAGCACAGTTGTCTCCAGGGTTGGGGGTTTTGATTCCTTCCTCTGCCCTGCGTGCAAGGAGCTTTACATAGAGTTCTCCCTGTTCTTTGGGGTTTCCTCCAGGTACTCTGGTTTCCTCGGCAAGTTCAATGACATGCATTGTAGGCTGAGTGGCATTTCGAAATTGTCTGTAGTGTGTGAGTGTGTGTGCGATTGTGCCCTGTGATGGGTTGGCATCCTGTCTAGGGTGTCCAGCACCTTGTGCCCTGAGTCCACTGGGATAGGCTCCAGGCTCCCCGCAGCCCTGTGTACGATAAGCAGTACAGAAAATGGATGGATAATGTGTACTTTTTATCCATTTATAGTTATGTTTAATGTTCCTGTTATCACTTATGTTATAGCAGCCATAGAGTCTGGTCAGGCATTTTTTTTTTCTTCTCTTGAAAAAAGAAATACGCAGCTTGTCATGTTACCAAGATACCACAAAACACAACAGGCAGAAAACTCTATAACTGATTATTACAAATCGCTGACAGTGAGGACTCTTTTAAATATATATTAAATAAACATTTATTGTTAGTCTTAGATTGTATGGAGCATCTGCCATACACGTCCCTGTGTACACTGTTACTATAGAAACGTTAACATACTGTATGAGAACGAGTGCGTTAATATAAACCTGTGATTAGCGTTGCAGCCGTAAACAGTGTCAAAAGCTGCTGCTCTAGGAAATTAATCAGCACCTTCTGGTCAATCAGAAACCTTTAAAGTGTAAAAACCTTCAACAGATATCGTCACATAGCAGCTTTACAGACATCCGGATGAAGATTTAGATCCCTAATGAACAAGCCCTGAGGCAACAGCAGTGAGGAAGCAATATCTTCGAATGTTGAGAGGAACCAGAATTAAAAGGGAACTCACAGAGCCGCTCACACCGGGGGTTTGTCTTTATGTTTTGGAAATAGGGAATTTATCAGAGAAAGGATCAGTGTGTGTGTGTTTATCTGTTTGTGAGAGTGAGTGTGTGTGTGTGTGTGTGTGTGTGTGTGTGTGTGTGTGTGTGTGTGTGTGTGTGTGTGTGTGCATGATATTAAGATTATTGGGAAATGTTCATGTGTTGTATGTGTCGGGGGTAGGGGGATGGGAAAGTGGTTGACGTGAAAAAGTAAGTACACCCAACCATACAAGAATTTCCACCCACACACATAAAGACGCCGCACTTTAAAGACAAGGGTTAGCTGAAATGGTAAAAACAGCATTATGAAAGTAAAGTTAAAAAACAATCATTTCTTTTAAGTTGTAATGGTAAGATTGGTAAAAAAATAAATAAATAAATAAATACTAAAAAAAAATCGGAGATTATGTAGCTAAAGGTAAAATAGATGGAGTTGAGTAAGATTTGAGCCTCGAGCCCGCCCACCATTTCCACCTATGTACACAAAGCTGCACTCCCAGCACTACAGTGGGTGGTTCAAGTTAGCATTAATAAGAACTGTCATGTCACCTCTTTCAAGCACACTCAGGCATTCAACTGCTTGAAAGCAAAGTTATAACACTATAAACACACAACAGTTGGCTCATATTGATTAATGAGAAGATTCACGAGCACCTTTTGCCTTTGTAATAAGCTCTTATGGGCGCTAAGCTCAAGTATTAGCATGCCAGAATTGCTGGCTAAAAGATAGGTCATTCAGCTGCTTGAAACTTATACATCTCTATAAGCAGGTGGAATTCGGCTAATAACTGAGGATGACGAGGATGATCAAGAGTCCTTTACCTGTCCGGGTGCAACACTGTTACTATTGTGTCCAGCTTCACCTGGTTCAGAAGGAAGACATTACTCCATGTTGAAAATGCTCTGCCAGGGTTTATTTTGGTTTTACTGTGTTTCATGTTGTTGATTTTGTTGCTCACTGGAGAATAATCTGGCTGTGAGGTGATTGATTTCAGCCGGAGATAGGGCAGCTTGAAGGGGCATTGGGGAGTGTCTATAAAATGACTCACAAGACGAGCATAGGATCACAAACAAGTGCTCCGGACTGTAAGGCAGTTTTCCAAACTGGTCTTCTCAGCCACATAATCCACTTATGAGAAGGCGATGGCTTAAACCATCATTTTTCCATTTATTTTTTACTATTGTAGCTTTAATGGCAGCTCAGCAGTTTAGGTCTAAGATTGTGAGATTCAAGTCGCTGTAAACCATATAAGCACTTTTAAATTAATTCAATATTGTCAGGAAATGTATTTGAGTACTTGCTTATTCAAGAATCTGAGTGGTTATTTGTCAGGAATATATATGGGAAATGTACTAATCCTCTGTAGTCCTCCATTTTGCTGCAGTTAGCAAAACAACTTCTGTGACTTAGCATGCTAGTTTTAAGTTAAACAAGAATACACTTTGGTAAGTGCAGTCGATTTAGTTGTTATTTTAGGGGGACCAAATAAAATTCTACCTTATTAGAATAAAGTTGAATACATTGAGGAGTTTGTTGCTAATTTTCCCTGACATGCTATCCTGTCGAAATTAGCTGCTAGCACTTCAGCAACTATAAAAGATAAAAACACAAGAGTAAAAGACAGTTACACCGGCAAACTCTCTCTCCAGATTGACTGCATTCCTGGTTTATGTGTTCGTGTGTGTGTGTGTGTGTGTGTGTGTGTGTGTGAGAGGTCATAAATTTACCATTATATAAAGTTCCACACATGCAATATGAAGAAGCACAACTGGAAGCATGCGTTTGTGTGCAAACTTCTGCTAGAGAATTTTTCTTTATCAGAGTTTGCATGTTCTCCCCGCGTGTCGGGGGTTTCCTCCGGGTACTCCGGTTTCCTCCCCAAGTCCAAAGACATGCATGTTAGGCTGATTGGCGTGTCTAAAGTGTCCGTAGTGTATGAATGTGTGTGTGAGTGTGTATGTGATTGTGTCCTGTGATGGACTGGCACTCTGTCCAGGGTGTACCCCGCCTTGTGCCCAATGCCTCCTGGGATAGACTCCAGGTTCCCCGTGACCCTGATAAAGGAGTAAGCGGTTGAAGATGGATGGATGGATGTTGTGGTTTTAACCATTCATGCCATGGTTAAACAGTTTCATGGTCTGCATTTGAATACTGGACAATGATTGGCTCTTTTATATTGTGATGCAATAACTCTTGTGGTTCACATGTGTAGTAAGATTTTTGTAACATCTTCCAAGCTAAATGATCTTAATTTTATCGAAATTCCATGGTTTCAAGACACGCATCAGGAGGAGGATACTGCCCAAATACTGTCCAACGTGAAATTTCTCACCGGGTCTAATTTTGGTGACGTGTCAAACTGTATAGCTGTCCAATATCATCGCTGCTCTGGCTGCATTCATCTCTAAAGAAGTGGTCATCTTTTTTTTCCTCCCGTTCTTCTCTATTTTAAATGGGTGACGGGGATAGAATTCTGCCTCGCTAGTAATGCATGAGCAAATTGACTGTATTCAACATTTTATATTACTACACAACAATCCAATGGAATTCCATTTTCAAACCCAAATCAGCATGGAGCTGAATGGTGTACGAAATTCATTTTATGTCCACATGAAAAAAGAACTGTTTTATATATATATATATATATATATATATATATATATATATATATATATATATATATATATATATTCTTTTTTTAAATTGCAAGCCAAAACTGAGATTAACGATTGAACTTTGCCTCGGATAACACGTGTTGAAAGTGCAGTATAGGTATATAGCGCCCCCTGTAGAGAAATAATTTAACTACAGCATCTGGGCATTAACATTTTAAGAAGACATTCAAACAGATTTGCTTTTTTTTTAATATAACGGTTATTTATTTGCTTCTATGCATTCATGTGAAAAATATTACTATTTAGAAATTAATTCAAAATCTGGACCAAAACTGTCCTTGGACACACTATTAACCTCCAACACACTCATTCTCTCTCTCAAACACACGCGCACACGCACACATACAAAAACAAAGCCATTGAGACATTACAGTCTGGACATACAAGAGTTTAGTAAATAATTAAAATTTACACACTGTTACTTTTCCCCAACATAGTCGATCAGCCAAGACGTGTTTAGAGTATAAATCCATCCATTTTCTATACCGCTTATCCTACAGGGTCGCGGGAAACCTGGAGCCTATCCCAGGGAACATCGGGAACAAGGCAGGGAACACCCTGGACGGGGTGTCACACGGAACAATCACACACCCGTTCATACACTATGGACACTTTGGACATGCCAATCAGCCAAACAGGCTGGCATGTCTTTACACTGGGGGAGGAAACCGGCGTACCCGGATGAAACCCGAGACGCACGGGGAGATCATGAAAACTCTGCAGTGGTGGGAATCGAGCTCGCAACCCTGGTCGTGTGAGGCGAACGTGCTACGTGCGAACGTGGTTTCTGTCACCAAATAGGCAAGACATCTCATGCGGTTTCATTAAATAGTACATCAATAAACGTCTTAACCACTGGAAGCTCATTGGATTACTCATCGAAGGTCGCGAGTTCGAATTCCGCCACTGCTGAGCCCTTGAGCAAGGCCCTTTAACCCTGAACTGCTCAGCTGTATAAAAGTTGCTCTGGATAAATGCTGTAAATGTAAACACATGAAACTAAACTGGTGGTTCTTACTTCCAACATTAGACTCATTGCACCGTGCAAAACGTGTTATTTATTTATTTATTTATTTAGAAACACGCCTCAGCTGATCTGCTACCTTTGGACGTGGGTGTAAATTTAATTTTTCACGCTACACTGATTTTTCGAGAGCACCAGAGTGAAACTGAAGCACTCTAAAAAGAAAAAAAAATCATAATAAAACCACTAAAGTAAAACACAAGCTTAGCACCAGACCCAGATAATGAAAGACTGTTCTATAATATTGCACAGCTGAATAAATCAAGACCTTGGCTTCAAGGTTCATGTTAACTAAAGCAGTACATAATGTTAGTTAAGGAAATGATAAGAATCTGGATTTTAACACAGTGATCATTTTGTAATAACAGCATGTCTGACACTGGAGACTCCTTCCGTAAAAAAATATATTTAAAAAATAATAAACAAACAACTTCAACATGTCCCTTTTAATTGTGTAAGTCCCGGTGTAAATGTTTATTGTAGAAATGTTGCATTAACAGCCTGCATTAATATTAAAATCAATCGGCACCTTCTGGCCAATCGGAATTCAGAATCAAGAATGCAACAAATTCGCCATGCGTGAATATTTAGCCGCGTATTTTCAATGAATTACGAAGAATATATTAACTGACACGAAAAAGTGTCAGAACCTTATAAAGCGAAGGTCTCAAAACGTCGCCAACCGAGTCTGAATCCGATCCACGTTTCCGCTCTGTCCAGATCCTCACACACCTGAGCTCAGGTAAGAACACACTGCATTCAGACTCGCGCGTCTACACAGAGATTCACGCATTCTAATCACGAAAAAAAAGCTCGATACCTCTAGCATCGGTCACAACGCACACGATCCCGTCAACACATTGGTGAAAGTGTGCGTCACAAACCCAGCTCTTAGTTTAGAGACTTAGTTTAGTTTCCAGAAGTAATTTCAGCTCATAAATCACAAAAATCAAACAGAACAAAAAAAAAATACAAACAAACAAAACATTTTGTATTATAGGAGATCTCACTGGAGCAGCTCAACCTCTCTTAAATAAATATATTTGTTATATTTTGTCTCCTAATCGGTATCGAATAGCACATTTCTGATCCTGTAGGTAAACTGTTATATAAATGACCCCATGAGCTTAATAATGAAGAGAAAGCACTTATAATATTATTATAAGGCCATTTATGTCATGGCTGAACGGATAAGTGTGTTTAAATCAACATGATATTATTATTATTATTAAACTTAGTTAAAATTGCCGGTTTAGATGTCAGTTATTACAACTTGGTGCATTATTATAAGCTCCTTACTTTATATTATATTTATATATATATTAATATATAAATATACAATATATATATTTTTTTATGAAAGACCTCACTATCTAACAAAGGAAAGAAAGCATTTTTGCTTAACGTTATTATATTACGGCATTTACGTCATGAATTTCAGATTTCTTCATTAATTAAACATAATTAACTGCAGTGTTAGTTAGCTAAGGATAATTGGTCAAATTAACTCTAGTTTAAGATGCATCACTTCACACGATTCCTGTGGCCTGTTTATTTATGTATTTATATTCTGAAAAACGATCCATTTGCTGATAATTGCGTTGTTGTTTTTTTTTTGTATCTGTATGTGTATCTATAGGCTTCTAAAGGACAATGACAGATAATTAAATTCTTTCCTGTTCATTCGAAACGATGCAGTGAAGCTATTTAGCTCCTAAATTGCTTAAATAATTGTGAAGAATGAGTATTTTAGGCATTATTGTGCAGCCTAAACCTCATGTGACTGTAACGTAGCCATGCTAAACGGATAGACAAATAATATTGGACGCGGTCTTGTTCGGGTGAATAAGAACCAAACCTAAGCTAAAGTAAAAACAATAAAAAAAAAAAAAAAACTTACTTAAAGCTTTTTATAAACTTCATTCTGCATGGTTGTGTATTAGAGCGAGTTAAAGTTAAATATCCGGTAAATGTTACTCTAAATCTGAATGCTACTAGTTTTAGTTGCACAGAAAGTGTAAATAAAGCCGTAACGTCACACCGTGTTATCCTACACATCGTCCCCGCTCTGTGTGTGTGTGTGTGTGTGTGTGTGTGTGTGTTCAGCAGTCCAGGCCGATGTAGTTGAGCAGGAGCTCGAGGGCGTGCACTTTCTGATTGGCCTCCTCGATGGCGCTGTACGTCTGAACGCTGCTGCTGATGTGGTAGCGAATGTCGTCCACCAGCGGGATGGAGTCAGTCTCCTGGCGCGCCGCCACGCTCGCAGCATCCTCTCGGATTAGCTCTGCAAACTCCGCCCTTTCCACCAGCTTTTACACACACACACACACACACACACACACACACACACACACACACACACAAGGTTCAGAATCAAAGAGCCACACACATTTCTTATTATCCGTTTGATTTATTTACAGCTTCAAAAGGTGATCCCAGATCCCTGTCCGTATTAATATTCCTGTTCCAGAGATCAAAAGCCCAGCTGTGACAACACGTGCATGTGGAACGCACCCTCTCGATGATCTTGGCCATGTACTCTGTGCACTGGTCCTCGAGGCGCGACAGGCTGAACAGTTTGGCCGTCTTCCACATGTGCAAAACGTTTTCCTCGCTGAGCAGCGCAGCCAGGGTGCGGCCACAAAGACGCTTCAGACCCGGCAGCAGGTACATGTCCGCTACACATAGCACCTCGTACACGCTATCATGGGACAGCTGCAACACACACACACACACACACACACACACACACACACACACATACACAGTATTCCATGCATGTTAGTAGCTCAGACACATTCATTTACATTGAAGGCATTTGGCCGACGCCCTTCTCCAGAGCGACTTACATTCATCTCATAGGCCTTGCTCAAGGGCCCAGCTTGGAGGTGCTGGGATATAAACTCACGACCTTCCGATCAGAAGTCCAACGTCACTACTCAGCACTTCTGCATAAAACCGATTGCGTATGATCTCAGTTTGTGTTGTCACAAAATACACAACAACCCATCACATTATTAGTGGATAGAGATCGCCCGATATTGCTTTTTTTTTTTTTTTATAACCGATACCAATATAGATTATTTGTAGGTTTATGTGCCTGATAACCGATATTTATTCATTGTTTTACTTCTGCTTTTGACACAACTCTAATGACACCACTGAAATAAACAAACCGTTTTATTTATAACAATTTTGTCAATTTCACGAACAAAACTTTTATTTATACACCAATAAACAGAGGGGTCTGAAAGAGTGCAAAAAGGTACAAATAAAGTGCACGGTTACTAAAGTCTCTTTATTTATTTATTTCAATAAAAGCTTCGATGAGGTAAACAGATTACGTGACTCAGTGAGTTTGTCTATTTCTTAGCACTAAGCTGATTAAACTACATATCAAGTGTTTATGTAACATCTAACTTGTGCATTAATGGCTGTTATGCTGAATAAAGTTTATTAATTAAAGCAAAGCAAGTATACTTCACCTGTGCACACTGTTGTTGACTCGTCTCCTCTCAGATACAGCGCTGCACTGGCGGTCCTGCGCGCAATTCTCAGAACGCCCACAAGGTGGCGCCATTTATCGGTGAAGCCGATATTACAAAACCGATATCCGATTACAGAAAAACGCTTAAATATCCGGAAAACCGATTATCGGGCGATCACTATTAGTGTATTACGTAATACTCCGAAACCTTTACCCGGAGCATCAGTGTGTTAAGTCAAATACTGTAAGAAACGCCTTTCCACATGTACTTTTATGAAGCAAGTTAACAGCACTCGGCTGAAATCACAAGCCAGGACGAGAACCAGAACCGTATAAATAAACTAAATCTGCCAGTAAAACGAGAGCATTTCAGGCTTGAAATAAGAATAACGTCTGCACATAGATTTAATCACCTTATATTTGTTTCATCATTATCTCATACATAAGGGATAATCCATGGTCAGGTGTGCGTTACATGAAATAACCTAGCTGTGGATTATCCCGTTTATACCGTGGTCACTTCTCAGCACGGACAAGTTAAAGCAGTCACTGATGTTTGCAGTGCAAAATTTGACTGAAAGGATTTTAAAAAAATGTAATAAATACACAAATAAATAAATAAATGTAAATTTGTCAGGTATTTTATATACGGGTCATTAGATCTAGAACTCTGCCCACTCTAAAATCATACACACAGATAACCTAGTGCCATAAGATCCCATTTATTTATTTATAATAAATAATTACGAGAGAGAGAGAGAGAGAGAGAGCGCGCGATTGCGAGTATGTGAATTACCTGCGTCTGTGCCGCGTCTCTACTAATAACCAAGCTGCGAGTTTGACAACTGTAACTATGGTTACAACTGTTTATAGGCAGCACGTCAATTTAGATCGCTGATTGAACTGAACGGAACTACCTGTGCATTCAACACCTTCCAGCCAATCAGAAGACAGATTGTCTTATGTCCGGAAATTCAGAACAGCGAATACACACCAAAAGAGCAGGCTTCTCTACCCCCCAACCTAATAGAAGTAGCATATAAGCCAATCAACATATGCATCTGAAAACATTGACAGTCGCACAGGTATTTTTAACAGACCCCCTGGAAGCCCCGCCCCTTTTCCACCATATCATATAACAATCTTTCGCTTTGACTTGATTTTCTTGCTTGAAAGATGCGACACAGTTCGCTTTCTTTTACGGTAAATGGAGAAAGCATTTTGTACGTGTGTGTGTGTGTGTGTGTGTGTGTGTGTGTATACCTGTGTGTTATCGCTGTAGATGTAGTAGAGGATTTTGGTGAATAGCTCGTGAGATACATCATGTAGGGTGATGACAGGAACTTCGGGGAGAGACTGCAGGGTTTCTCCCTCACTAAAATGATCTTCCACTAATGCCTTAAAGTAATCACTACGGCCACAGAAAAATGCCTGTGCACACACACACACACACACACACACACACATACACGTTTCAAGCTTGAGATTAGTTGAATGCCTGCGATGTACTTTTTAAAACTAGAACAGCTTTTAAGAAACAGAGCGAGCAAATAAATAAATAACCGGGATATTCCCTCACCTTATGACACAGGAAGTCATAACCGTCCACCCGGAAGCAGATGTCAGGGTAGCTGGGAAAACTGTCAGTCAAATCAAAAGGAAGCTGCCCATATCCAACCTGAGAAAGCGGATCATATGCAGTTTGATCAAATAAAGACAAGACAGTACGCGCTTGTGACCAGGTCCGACATGTTCGTGTCTCACCCTCAGATCAGCGGGGAGCGCGCTGTCGGCTAACAGAGCCATGCCGTCCTGCAGCTGCCAGTCGTGAGGATCCAGAGTGAGCACCTTCACACACGTCCCCGGCTTATTGGACACTAACAAGAGACAGAAAAGTACCGGAATTCTCAACTTTGGGGTGTGACTCTTCGCGTTGCACGCCACCTAGTGGTCGATTATTTTCTTAGAACATACATGTGGCTAAAATCACATCAGGATTCGCTCTGGATACAAGATGCATGAAACAACAGGGCTGTGTGTCTGTGCATCATGCAGCGTCTCACCAAACTCTTGCACCTGCTTGCACTTGACCTCCAGCTCCTCGATGAGCTCGCCGATTTTGCACTGCTTGGCCAGACGCTTGCAGTCTTCCACGTAACTCACGTCGATGTCCAGACGACCTGCAAAGCCACAGAGCGTACAAGCAACACGCTGAGGAACTCCAGGATAGAGTCTACAGTGTTTCCGTTTTAAAGCGGAAGGTCCCCAATCCCCCCCGCCCCAGTCCCAGCACCAGCCATCTCGATGCCGTGTGATACTCACCAGTATAGAAGTACTGCAGGATGGCAGCGAACGCAGCCGGATTCACCTGGTCTCACACACACACACACACACACACACACACACACCCAATTTAAACTCCCAGAAAAGAAGTGTTTACTGAAGATGCAGTAGTTTCAATCTCTGTACTCAAAAATGTAAGAATTCTTTCATTATATTAATAAAACTGCATTAAAGTGTTATTTATTTATCTTTTTAACCTCTAAGAGCGAATCCGCTCTTCACGCTCTTCACTTTCTGATGTAATGAGCATACCGTATATAATTAAACCGAGATTAGACGGACAGAATGACACGGCACGAGATTTCACGTTCCTTACGCCCCGAGGTCGTGTCCTAGATGGAAACAATAGAGAATTCAGGCATTGAGGATGAACCCCAACCCAGCGTTCACACAATCCTGAGGGAAGATCGTTTTAGATCTGCACCGTAGCTGCTCTCGGCTCATTTCGCACGTGGCCTCATTTAAAAAGTTAACCTTTTCCTCGCAAACAGCGGCGGCGATGATTTAAAGAACTTACGGCATTAGTTACCGTTAACAAACCTTACACCACTGCGCTGTTGGACGTAACTACAAACATTTAAACAGCACGACATTTCATTCGTTACTGTGCTGTAGGAATAATAATAATACTAATAATAATAATAATAACAACAATAAGACTTTTTAGGGCGGCTGTGTCTCAGTCGGTAGAGCGGGTTGTCCACTACTCCACTAACCGTGCGGTTGGCGGTTCGAATCCCGGCCCGGGTGATCCCATGCCGAAGTGTCCTTGGGCAAGACACTGAACCCTAAGTTGCCCCCGATGGCAAGCTAGCACCTTGCATGCAGCTCTGCTACCATTGGTGTGTGAGTGTGTGTGTGAATGGGTGAATGAGACACAGTGTAAAGCGCTTTGGATAAAAAAGCGCTATATAAGTGCGCCATTTACCATTTATTTACCATTTTTTCCTGCAGGCTGTGTAAGGAAACTTGTTGATTATTTCCCTGTAACAGCACACTCCAAAGTGTATATTTCATTTTAAAAAGTGTTACCTCAACAATGGGTACACTGTACAGTTGATTGCAAAAGTTTGCACACCCTAAGGAATAAATGAAGGAGCCGTAGAAAGACATTTAGTATGTTTTACAGATGTTCTTTTCGTTCTCATAAGGAACGAACGTCCTACGTTTTTATTTCGGTCCGGAGTTCACGGAGGTTCCTTTTGGTTCTTTTCCCGTTTCAAACTATTTTTCTGGTGATTTTGCGGTATGTATCATTTCTTGTTTGTTTTTTTTCCCCCAGAATGCAAACGTTTGCCCTTGACTGGGTATCCAAACATCTGCCCATGCATAAAAAAATTTAATAAAATTTTAAAAAACCCAGGAGTGGACTGAAACAGTCCTGAATACTTTAAGCACTTTGGAGATTTCTGTGCTTTTCCCGCACCTGTATACCTTCTAAAACAGGGCCGGACTCTGCGTGTAGTCTTTATATCCTAGTCTTTGGAAGAACTGGCCGCATTTGGATTGCACGCACATCCATTCATGGCGAGTGAAAGCAGGGTTCTCATGCAAATCGGCTCATTTTCATGTAACGAAATCGAGCAGCCGCAGAGCTTGGATCTGCCGTGTGGTCGGCGTGGTGTTACTAAGCGATTACGGAGTGAAATCCTACAGGATTCCGACATCTATATCTCGATGGTGTTTTAATGCGTGAAACAGCGCCCACCAGTGGATGTTTGAGAGCGATCATGGTCTTTCCCTTCCATTTGGTCTCCAGCATGTGGGCGAAGTATTCGGAGCGGGCGCTGAGGATGCAACGGTGCGTGCGGAACATCTCGCCGTGCACCATGAACGTCACATCGCTGTATGAGCCCTGCTCCAGCAGCCTGCGCGCACACACACACACACACACACACACACACACAGGAAACAGAGGTTCAGTAAACAAGCAGCTAAATTACCAATTAAACACCAGCTTTTCTGAAATCTTTTTAACAGCAACAGGGAGGTGAGCCGCAAGTGCAGAGGTGTATTAACGACTCCCTGATTAAACCGCGCGTCTCATGGCGTGCGGTGCCGAGATGCATCGCTCCAGCTCAGAGCTAGTTTCAAGCTTGGAAAATGCAAATGCTAAGGTTTGGTTCCAAGTGCCTCAAGTTTCACCCTGCACCAGAATGTAAGCTTTGCATGGAGGTTAATCATACACCAATTTTTTAGCACGTGAAAATATTAAAATCTCAGATGTAAGTACACCGATCAGCCAGAACATTAAAACCACCTGCCTAATATTGAGGAGGACCCCCTTTGTGCCACCGTCGAGACACTGACTTCACAAGAGCTTGCTTGTCCAGAACATCCCACAGACGCTCGATCAGATTGAGATCTGGGGAACGTGGAGGCCGAGTCAACTTGAACTCTTTGTCATGTTCCTCAAACCGTCCCTGAACTATTTTTTGTTATAAATATGCAAGAAAGAACACACTCAAATAAAACAATAATGACAACCTCAGCTTGGCATTTTACCAAGAAACCAGCACTGAAACTAGAGACTCCTTCCACAAACGTTAAATAACGATCTCCTAACGAAAAACCTTCACCACATCAATAACATTTTGTGCTTTGTTAAAAACAATAACTCATTTTCTTAATCCTCTGGCACGTCCTTGAGCTGTTACTATAGAAACGAGTGCATTAATATAAACCCGTCGCTCGCGTTACAACCTGAACTACTGTCTGAGCCGTGCGGTTATATGAAAACAACGCACGCCTTCTGACCAATCAGATTCGAGAACTCAACCGTGTTGTAATAATTAGTCGTTAGAATAACACGCGTTAAAGGCAAACGGTGAGGCTGTGGATCTGGCAGCTGATTGGAAAGTTTGGTTTCTGGACGTACATATTCTGCATCATTTGAATATTTGTGCCTTTGAGGATGACTTACTTGCAGGAAGTGGGTTTGCTGCTGTAGTGAAGATGTACTTGTGTGTGTGTGTGTGTGTGTGTGTGTCTCACGTCTGCAGGAACTGCTCGTAGTAATCCCGCTGCATGGTTTTAGAAGTGATCCGCTTGTACTCCTTGAGCAGGCGGCGTATGGAGTCGCTCAGAGCTCCGTACAGACATCGCTCACCATCGAACGTGTTCGCTTCACACTTCGCTCCTGTACACACGTACACACACCACTCAAAAACCTCACACTAAACCTTCTATAACCAGCCACGGCCTTTTAATTTAAATTTAACGTAGTAGTTCTTAGTAAAAAATTTTAATTTCAGATATTTCTTATTCCCGATACTACTTAATATCATTCGTCTTGCTAATAACAAATAAAAATGAATCATTTAACATTATTTGGTTGTTAGATTCGGCAAATCGCTCACGTCAGGTGAGATCTTAGTTGAATAAAAATGTTTGATGCTTACCATTGGCCAACAAATACTGCACCAACTCCTCATGTCCACAGAGGCATGCATAGTACCTTCACACACACAAAAAAGAAACACTCATCGTCGTGTGACATCATGGTTTCTGTAGTTTTATTAATGTATGCATGCTACGATTTGTCCAGTTAAAGCGTACAATTATTTTATATTGAATAATAACAACAACTATAAAGAAATTGCTTGAAGGAGCATCAGGGCCGTAGAGGGCCTCGGGGCTACCAGGGGGCGCTTGATTTTTAAAACAGATATGGAGGAAGAAAATAAATGTTATCATTAGGTGAAAAGTTGAATGTATCCGGCCTAAAATAATATAAACTAAAATTTATGTAACTAAAGTCCATCTACAGTCCAAAAACGCGAAAAGAAAAGAGATAAGAAACCAAAACATCGGTAAGAACTTAATGCTGACGAATTGGATTTGGTCGGTTTGTCCGCTTTACTGCCTCCGCTTGTTGAGGCAACTTAAATAGAAAAAGTTAGCGACTAACTAGCTAGCTAGCTTGCTTACGTATCTGGCTATCTAGAGTAAGAAGTGTTAGCATGTTAGAATGTAGCTTAGCGGCTCGTCCGAGATAAAGAAGCATTCATTCTGCTCATTTTTCATATAAAATAATATGAATGGTGTATGTGGGGTGTAATTTCTTGCTTCGGGCCACCAGATGTACAGAAACATTTTTATCCCAGAAACGAATGCGAGATCGAGCAAACGCCGCGATATTCGGAGGAGCGTGCGATTTTTCAACACAAACGCAGATTTTCTAACACGTCATGAGACGTCATCGCTGCTAGCATTCAGCCAAAGCTCTCTTCGATTCACGCGCATAGAAATTACGTACAGCTAAAACGGTCTCATTTACCAACAAACATCACTGCGAAAGAGC